>JAZBGY010000915.1:0-35014 GCA_037414755.1 Lydus trimaculatus | reverse complement strand
TGAAACAAGAAAAACGAGAAACAAAAGTTAGAGAATTCTTAATAATGACCATCCTAACATCTAATTTATATTGAAATTGTTTTTTTTTTGTTTTGTCTAAAATTAATTATAACAAAAAAAAAATTAAAACAATAATTATACTAATAATGATTACCTAATACGAAATAAAATTAATAGGAATCTTACAGGAAAAAATGCACATATTACAACTGCTGCTCTACATTGAAACTCTTTTAAATCATCAATCGTAATTTTAATTTCTGTTCAATTTTTCTTAAAATTATAAAAAAAAACAACACAATAATAATGACAACAGTGAAGTGGACATGGATTATCATAAATAAGAGATCGAATCCATATCCAATTAACCCACAGCCAAATGACAGTATTTGATCAAATAATTAAAAGAGTTTCAACGTAGTTATTAGAAAATTGTTGATTTCCCTTCAGTTATTATTATTATTATTATTATTATTTTAATGGAAGAAATAAAATCGAAATTCTCTATGTACAAAAGTGAATATTTAAAATTAATTTATGCTGTTACTGTATCAGTATCACTTGACGGTAATGAATAAGGTTTTTGTTTCCTTTGCCGTCGACGTTCACGTCTCTCACCCATAACCAAACGTAATTGTTCCAATTTACCGCGTGTACGTAAATTTTGGTCCTCATTATTGCATGTTGTTGTTGTTGTTGTTGTTATTGGTGTTGATGATGTGGTTGTTATTGTTGATGTAGTTGGTGTATCATCCGATTCAATCGGAACAGGTACAACTGGTTCTTCTATATTTTTTTGATTAATTTCATTACTATTACTACTATTATTACTATTATTGACACGACGGAATTCTGGTACTGAACACAAGAGATCATTTAATATATGAACAATAGTGGCAACATCACGTCGTGGCCGTCCTTTTGGATCTTGTAAAGCTGGATTTAAGGCGCCACTAAATGTTCCTGAATAGACACTCTCACGTCGACCTATAATAACACATTATTATTATTAAGTTGATTCAATAAATTATGGTTAGAACCTTTATCACGACCAGAGAAGACATCAGCTGATAATCGCCGTAATGTATGTTGTAAATTACGTGATGCTTGTAATAAACTAGGTGGATTTGTTGTTGTTGTTGTTGGTGGTAGTGGTGGTGGTATTGGTGGAGGTGGTGGTGGTGGTGTTGGTGGTGATGGTGGTGTTGTATTAGTTACTGATGGTTTACTACCAGATACTGTACTCAATTGTAGTTGTATCAACATCATATGATCACCTAAACGCATACTTAAATTCAATGGGGCTTTCCCACATAAAAACTCATTCACTTGTGTATCATTTAGAGATTCTAATGCTTGCATTATACCAATTTCCGGACGTTGAGTCTAAAATTATAGTTTTTATTATTTTAGAAAATAACAAACAACTTATTCCACACATACAATCAGTCCAGTTTCAACATTTGGTAATAATGTGATCCTTGAACCATCAGTGATACCATAATGGGCTAGATTGCCTTCTTGTAATTGCCTGAAAAATTTCCCAATTTGTAAAAATCTATATAACATCAAAACAATAATAATAATAAAAACTCATACTTGTCACGGAATAATAAACAAATCCTATCTCGGGGCACTTTAAGTCTCTTCGACACTAATTTCTTCAAATTATCAACACTGATATCATGATCTACAGTTAAATGGAAATCACCACCTGTAGTTGGATTTATATGTACCGAGATTTGTGTATGTAGACCACACCCCTGTGAAATGGGGTTAACTGTAGACGATGATGATGATGATGATGATGAAGAGGATGATGATGATGATGATGATGATGATTGTGAACTATTCTCCATATTTACGCCACACTAATTAACTTTTTTTACTTGTTGATTGATTAACTGATTGATTGATTGATTGTTTGATTGGTGTAACGATAGAAAATAATGAAAAATTCGGTCAATACTATGATGTAATTGTTATTGTTTTTATTATTACTATACCATCAAGCAACATCATCTCTTTTTTTAACAATAACAATAATAATAATAATAATAATAATAAATACAAAGAACCCACCCAATTCTCAAACTAAAACACAAATACCGTATCGTACCTTTTATGCACAACCACACAGACAAACAGGTAGACAATATAGACCGTTTTCAGCCACGAAAAAGAGGCAACCAGTCTAAAACGACCGAAAAAAAAAACAATTGTTAGATTACGGTACTGTGGCACGTCTTGGTTTTTGACAAACTCGACTACGCTCCGTGGGGCGCCCCCAACTCACAATAAATGTATAATTGGTTGCCTATAAACCACCCAACCGGTTAGATTAATTTATATCGGACTATGTATGGGTTTTATTGATAATATTATCCCCTATATACATATGATGTTATTTTATACAAAAATTTCGTATAAAAGACAATAATATTGAATTATTGACTCTACATAGGCTTTTACGTTCGTATCTCAATATAGTAGAAATTCTAGTTTTATTAAAACCGACTTTAGGTGTCGTGTAAACACAGTCATATATGAATATATTGGACATGCGCACAAACAATTAGTTTGTAGCGGTAAATTTAAAAATTTAATTACAAATATATTTATTATCTTTGTAAATGTTTTAAATGCAAACGAGATAATAATAACATGATAATAATAATTCTAAATATAGAAACAACGCTATTAAATATTTTAAAAATAATATTGCAAAATATTTTAATAAAATTTCGAGGTTTCAGTACTTGATAAACCTTCATTTCGTAATCTTGATAAAATTGTTCTATAAATTTCTGGTGTGAATGGTAGAATCATACCACGTTGTTGAATTTCGCCTAATAACAAAAAAAAAAATAAAAATAAAAATAAATTCCAAGATATCTATTTATTTATTTATGGGAAATTACCGTCTAATATCATTTTTGTTGCTATTGCCGCCGGATAACCAACAGTTTTTGCCATTGCTGAATAACCATTTGTATCACCATAAACAACAAAATTAACACCACGAATTTCGTTACGATTATTTGGCCAATTTATACCAATTTCATGCCGTAAAATCACTAAATCACGTTCATTTTTCTCTAAAAAATCAATCCTTGTAAACAATCAAGTATTTTATTATTAATCCGTTTTTTACCTAATGCTAGTTTTGTTGATAGATAATGAGTGATTGTATCCAATGGAGATCCACATTTAATAATAAGTTGTTCATCCAACAATCCTAATTCTTCTAATAAATCAACAGCAATCTCCGATCCAGTACGTTCAGCAATTGTATTCTTTAAATTATCATAAAATATGTTATTGTCTTCTAAACCTAATAAATTACAAATCAACATTCGCCATGTAATATCTGGACCTTGTGCATGTAATGCTGGATGTGGTTCTGTATCCAACAAACCCAAGAATTGTAGCATTCTTGCCGCTTGTGCAAAACCTGTATATCGTATAGTACCACGTAGGATCGTTGTAGCATCTTCAATACCGTAATATTTCGCATAAAATGTACTATCACGATTTGGGAAACCTTCTAAATTGAAACCAGGTAGAAAATCTAATGATTTTGTACAATTCATCAATTCTCCACCACTGCTGATTTCAACAATTTGTCCTTTACGTAGATATCTAGCTGATGCTACTGTATTTAATAGAGCTCCACGTGGTGACCATGAGAATTTATATCGTAGAGGATTATCACTGAATTCAGGTGCTGGTAAACCACCACAGTACGATTCAAATGATGTAATACGACCACCTATCTGTTGGACCTCTTGTATACATTCTAAAGCTAATAAATGATCAATACCAGGATCTAAACCGACTTCATTCAAAACTGTTACACCGTTCTCAACAGCAGCATCATGTAATTTTCGCATATCATCATTCATATAACTTGCAGTTACCATATGGGTGCTTTCTTTGATACAAGCTTTTGCAACTAAATGGTGGAGATTTGCAGGGAGTATTGAAACAACCACATCAGCTTTAGCTGATAAGCCTCTTAGAGTTTCTTGATTTTCGACAGCATCCAAATAGACACTTTGTACACCCGGGAAAGTTTCAGCCAGTTTATCACCAAGATCTTTCTTTTCACAGGCGATGGTAATACCAATGGATTTATCACGGTGGAGGTATTCAACTAGAGGGGCTGCTACACGACCGGCTCCAATAATAACTACATGTTTTTGCTGTGAAGAGCAATTTGAAGTAGCTTTGTGTCTACTACTTCTGTAATTCAAATAATATTTAGTATCAAATCGATTGTAATGACACTATCACTTACATTCCTGCTGCTCGCAATTCTTGAATGTACTCATAGTTCGGTGTAAGTTTTCCATTACTGGCAATAATCGCTCCATGTACAGCTGGACAAAAATTGTGACTTTCTAATGCTAATTCCGCATTAGATTGCATGATATCTGCAAGAAATGGATATAGTAAATCGCCGAAAAAGTCTGTACTTTCTCTTGGGATTTGTGTAGGCATGTTGTCAATACTACAAACCAAAACTCCAGGTCCATTAAAACTCTTCGTATCTTTATTCCGATCAGCATCGTATAAACAAAACGGATTATCAATTGTTGTACACTCATTCATAAATTCAATTGAACCACCAGGATCAGCTGAAATATCACAGATAGCCAACATTCGATGTGGTAGAGCAGGAGCTCCTACTGAAGTGGGTAACCATGGAGTATGTGCCGGTCGTAATAAATGCTTAGCATCGGGAATTGTTAATAATTTTGGACTGTTAACAGCCCAATAGATACCGTTGACGATGATTGAAGCGTACGGTGCAATTTTCCGACTAAATGTTGAAATATATCGTTCTGGGTGTTCTTCGTATTCTGCTGGATCAAATCCACCACCCTCGGCGCGTTCTAAATAATGTCGTCGACGCACTTCACAAGCATAAACTTTATTCAGACTACCATGTTCAGCCGCTTTCTTCAACAATTCTGGTGCTACATATTCGTGTGGTAATTCTTGGAAGACTTCTTGGGATCCTTGGGAAACATTCCCTGAACCGGTAAATACGAATGTTAATGGTCCGATTGATTTCGGCATTAATCCTAGTGCTATTTCGTAGCCAGCATCTCGTACCGCTTGTTTTGCCATACTTGAATTTCGGTAATTATGCGCTGGACCGATATGCATGAATGGTGTATGGTGGCCTAATGCTAACAGTCTCAAACCAACACCATGTAGAATATTGACAGTACCAGCAATACCGGCCATCTTACCAAACGCTACAACTCTTTGACCTTTCTCATCCATTAATTTTTCGTAATCAATCAAACGGATACGTTTCTCTAAAATCGCATCTAATAATGGCATATTTGATTCTTGTGCTTTGATCGTGTGGGAGAAAATACAATAAGTCTTATCAGGTATAAGTTGGTCTATTGGTACTTGTTTGACGCCAAAAATGATGTTGGCTTCGGAAATATCTTCTTGAATGACAGCACCAGCATTTAAGTAGGCATTCATAGGGTAAGCGCGACGATTACTCGGCTGTACAATCACTTTAACTCCGGATTTTACCAGTTTACGTACATGAGTTGGGGAGAATGGGGCGCGACGCTCCCAGACGCTTTGGTCTTCGCGACGGATCGCTATAATCCGTTTCGCCGTCTTCATATAACATCCAAAAATAATAAATCAATTAATGAGGGAATTTTACAAAAATAAACTAAATATTTGTTGATTAATTCGTAATGTGATTAGATATGAATGTTAGTACAACGCTCTTTTCTAATTGCATTAAATTCTTATGAAAATATAATGTGAAATTATAGAAATCTTACACTGTAATTGCCCATTCGGCATTTTTGAAGAAATTCAACACCTGAAACTTTCAACATTTTTTTTTCTTTCAATATTCTATTTGCTATTTGTCGATTTAAATTTGATTTTTCGATCTTTTTGACGCACTTCTAAAACAATAAATTCGTTCTGTTCTAACAACCAGCTCGATACGAGCATTTTAATTCAACTAAATCCCATAAATGATGAGTATTGTAATTTTAACACTGCGTACAGAACATCGACAATTTATCAATTGATTCAGAACTAACAAATATAAATCTGTTATCAATATAAATAATAACCCTTGACCTATTTTTATCATTACAATTTACCAATTGTCAACTAATTAAAATTGTGAAGAAATACCTCCGATGACCAATAAATAACAATTGCAAAACCGCAATTACTATGATAAAAGTTTATCCAATTAAACTGTTATTGATAAGGGATGAATAGATTTAGTCCTATAACAATGGAAAATTCGCTTCTCTCAATTGAGAATTATTTTGAAAACAAAAGTTGAATTCCGTCGGAATAGTTTGTTTTTAATGTCTGATGATTGGAGCGAATTATACGCGTGGAACTCTTATCTTTTGGTAGTTATCAGCAATGTTCAAAAACTGAAGACCTGAATTCAAGAGAAATTTTGTACAATTTACATAGGTCTTGATACAAATCAAAATGATTATCGAAAAACCAGTATTACAACAAAGTCGATTTGTTTAACAGCCGAAGTTTCCTGAATGGACAAAACGGTGACGTTCAAGATAATGCAGCTGAGAACGGCTTAAGTTATATTTCATCCTTGCAAGAGACAAGAAAAAGCATTCTAAAGCCGCTGAAGCTTATACTAGTCCTGCTTCTATACTGAATTTTTCCTCTACACACTTGGTTTTCTTGTTGTAAGATTCTTCAGTTTCTATTTTGCAGTTCTTATCGTAATTCATCAATTCATTGTTTTTCTCTTATCGGTAAGAATCTAGTTTTATCTAGCATATAGATATCGATAAATATTTATCATAAACAACTTGCTAGTGTTTTTCTAAAATTTGTATTTATAGAATCCAAATATTGACAACAAAATGATTATCTACAAAATAACAATTTGATCTTGACGAAATAGCGAGACACACGCATTTTTCAAAATCTATAATTAGAATGGCCGTGCATTTGTTTACAAAACATTTGACTGACAATGCAGTAGAACTGCACAAAACATCTAGATAGGCAGAGTAACCAAATTATCGTTTACAGCTCGGTTTACAAATATTCCTCGACGGTCCTGCAAAGTAGCCAAAATCCGATTTATCAGTTCTCAAAGTAAGTAAAGACCGGCTTAAATTATTGTTGAATAAAGCAAGAAATTCAAGTATAATGAAGCGCAGTTAAGTAATAATAACCCATTGATAGGAATGTTGTAATATTTCCTCTAGTTTAAAGGTATTTCTGGAAGAGAATTCTGAGTTAACACACAGTTTCCTTAATTAGTCTCAACAATCGAAAGAGCTAATCTATCAAATATAGGTCTTTGTGTATTTCCAGGATAACCATTGTGCAAATTTGTAAATTTCAGGACTTACTTTTTCAACAATTATTTATCTGCAGATTTACGATAATTTATTCAACCGACTACTGTTTTTTTCTTCTTCGATAAAACAAGCCTGACAGTATTTTAAAATAAACAAAAACCCATTAGATCTCACTTTCCGCATATGGCATGAAGGGCCACCCATTGAGTGATTCTAGTATCAAATTGAAAAATCTTTCTATCTAACATGAATAAAATAACAATTATCGATTTACTATTATAGTAACAACAATAAACAAATATGGAATTATTCTATTTCACCCAATCAGTTATTGTTGAGAAATGGCAGAAGACAAACAACGTCCAAATACTTGTCGAATTATATTAAAATTTTTACCTAAATTCTTCCCATTCAGCACTATCCATGGTTTGAATCATTTAGGTAATCATAAACATCATCCAATTGAACGTTTTCTATGGTTCACATTAGTTACAATTGCTGTATATTCTGCATATGTTTTAAGTAGTTTGAGTTTACATCGTTATATAGAGAATCCAACAGTGATTTCAATGGAACGTGATCGTTTCTCATGGAATACAAGTTTTCCGGCGGTTACAATTTGTCCAACAACGAAATTGAATGAACAAGCACTTGATTTGTATGTGACGAATTCAATGGAATCGAATAAAACGTATTTAAAAGAATTTATATTGTCGTTAGCTCAGGCTAGTTATCATAATTTTGATCAAGTCCTATCATATGATGGTATACCGGAACAAACATTTATGAAATTATTATTGGATTTAACATTTGAATTTCGACCATCTGTCACCCATTCTGGTGCTGCAAAACATCCATATTATCTACAACAAATTGTCTCAGAAATGGGGATATGTTATAGTTTCAACTCAAAATTAGCCATATATAATTCACCCAAGTAAGTTTTCTTTTGTTATTCGTTAAAGATTATTGGAACAATAAAAAAAAATTATTGCCCTGTCCAGATTCGAGCCAAGTATTGCTACTTACCGGACAGACATGTTACCGCTACGTCTGTACGACAAGTGGTTAAATGTTTCGACTCTTGACAGTGGAATGGAGTGTTTTTTTCTTTCACTATATACAATAAGTAAAATTAAAGGTATTGGGAGGCGGATAAATGGCATTTAGTTCAAGGCAATGAAACATTCTTCGTTAGTGCTCTAGATGGGGAGGTTTTCGCAAATGTTGTCAACATGTCAACAGGATATCAGGTATTTTTCATTTATAGTCATCCCATAATGACGCACTATAACAGTATTATAGGTTTACGTGCATGGTCCTTATGAAGTTGCTGATATTGCTACAAAGAAACTTGTCGCAGAGAATGGTCATTTCTTGCAATTGTATGTATCAGGTTTATCATTGTTTGGTAGTGATAATATTAAAGGATTAAGAGTAAAACAGAGAAAATGTCGATTTCATTATGAGAGTAATTTGCCACATTCACCGGCTTATTCTTATGTACTTTGTAGGATGGAGTGTCGAGCTGCATTATCAAAACGTTTATGTGGTTGTATGCCGCATTTTTACCGGAAATTAGGTAAAATTCTGTTAGCAATTCTAACGTACTAGTTGCTAAGATTTCTAATAACTTTTTCGGACAGCTGGTGATCGAATTTGTAATGTAGCCGGTCTACATTGCCTCTCCAAATACAAGCAACGTTTAATCCTTCTAAAAGGTGAATGTGCATGTTTACCGAATTGTGATGATGTCAACTATATGGTTGATCAGATGGAGATCAGAGAATGGTTTTTAGGATCAAATATTCAATTCGGGTTAAAAGAGTGTCCAAAAATGCGATTACGACGTGATGTAATTTTTGGATTTTCCGATCTTTTAGGTGAATACGAAATTTTCTAATACAACCATTGATTCAAAAATCGTTTTTTGTTTTGTTTAGTTTACATTGGTGGTATGGCTGGACTATTTCTTGGGTGTAGTGTATTAAGTTTCATTGAAATCGTCTATTTCTTTACAATACGTTTGTACTGGTTTGTTGTAAAATATCGTAAAGAAACAATAGATTTGTATTACAGAAATTGAATTTGTTGTCTAGTCTAGAGAAACAAGAATAGTGTGGTTGATTTTTTTTACGTGTTTCTCTATCTACATAGTTTATAGTGGGTGGTCGAAATAGAATGACATATGTGATGCAACAATCTAATGGACTTGTGTTTATTTAACAAACTGACAGCAATACGTCACACATCGCACACTGAAACCTTGCTTTTAGGCTACAGTTCAACTACGTTTTGTCAAATGTTGCACAAATAAATTTACAAAAATCAAATTCGTTTTCCTATTCCAACCAAAACGTATCATCATCAAACCTAAAGAAAATCGGAAACAATTACGATTAGCTGTTGTTGGTCGTTTTTTCAGTTTTGACTAGAAAATTAGCAGCATCTCGTTCAATTCATCATCACAGAAAATATGTTTCGTTCACAATCAATCATAATGGGAGGTTTTGAAATATTCTTGAAATAATCTTAGCGTAGTCGAACTGGATTAAGTAACAAAACAACTGAACTGAAATTAGACCGATTTATTTGTGAGTTACACAGTCAATTAGTGTTACAAGCAAATGTAAACTCTTCAACATCATGAAAATCAAAACACTATCGAAATTTCAATAGGTACACTTATAATATGGCTTTCAGTTATTTACAGTTTTCCTAAAATATTACATTAACATCGATATATCTAATTATACCACCTTTTAATTAATTAATTAATTAATTAATTAATTAACAGCATGAAGCTTGAATTAATTGTTATGTTGGCTAAAGATAAAAAAAAACAACACAGTTTCCAGATAGAGTTTGTATTTGGATGATTTTTCATTACATGTAGGGCTGTACTTTCAGTACAACCATCATATTTGATTGGTTGAAACAACGCCCTATAGTTGTTCTAACTATACGCTATTGGTCCATTAAAATGGATGCTGTATATTGTATCTTTAACATTTTGACATTATAACGAACTGAAAATCTGAAAATCTATCGTATCTTATTGTTGTATTCTTTTCTAGATCGTTGCATTTATTACATTCAGTTATTTTTGTTATTATTATTATTATTATTATTATTGATAAGATGTTATCAAATAGTAATAATCGTTCAGCTAGAATACCAAAATGTGCAAGATGTAGAAATCATGGTATGATATCAACATTACGTGGTCATAAAAAACAGTGTATTTATAAAAATTGTTCGTGTGCTAAATGTGGTTTAATCAAAGAACGACAACGTATTATGGCCGCACAGGTAATTCGTTTTATTGTTATTGTTTGAATTGTTAATATTTGTGATAAATATCATGTGTAATAATGATAATGACTTTATTTTGAATTACGACTATTATCAGATTTATCAAATCTCTATTATGATTCAATCAATCAATGAAAACACTTGGATTAGGATCTCTATTGAGTGGTGTGTTTTGATAACGTTTTTGTTGATTTGATAATATTGTTGTTATGATACTATCAAAATAAAAGAACTGGAAAATATTGTTATCATAATTTTGCACAAATTTGTTGTAAACAAACTGTTAATTATTTACGGCTACAGTGAAAACTTTATGTAAACATTTCCAAAAGATGCTCCCTTCACTTGCGCTCCAATTTCAGGAAATTAATTCTAATTATCTGCTGAATTTGTGATTGTAGTGATTCGAAACAGTTTAGAGAAAATTCAGGAGTGGATCTAAAAAGTTTTTTTTGATTTCTAATATTTCAAAGCTTCAATCACGTCGGACTTTAAGCATAGTAGTCTTGTATTAATCTCCTGAAAGAACTCCTTTTTTTGACTTTAATGATTTTAAGCAAGCTTGCGGCGTTAGCTGTAATTATCTCAGTTTTCAGTAACATTGCTGCTGAAGCGTTAAGATGTGCACTGAAATTTCCCGATTTATACGTTATTATGGAATATTACAGCAATAATTGTAAGTCTTTCTCCTGTCTATCAAAGAAATTATGTACAGCTATAATCAAAGATTCCTGAAAAACTACTTCTCCTGGCTCATAATTCTCCTAGATGCCTAAACAAAAACTAATTATGTTGATATTATGAATTTAATAATTACTGAAAAATCCTTTGAAACAATTTTCAAAATATTGTTTTGAATATCAAAGAAATTCAAATTACAGAATGTGAAATTTTTCATAGAAAAACCTTTTCTATGAATTTCAGTAAATTATGCCTGAAAACTTCAGATGATAAATACCTCGATTATTGCGGTTAAATAATCGATTATCGGGATAAATAAGTGATCATTGCCCAGTCGCTAATTTTTTCGTCATTATCACCAATTTCATCACCGTAAGCGCGCTCTCTTTCTTTAGATTTGCATCGTCCAGTTCCTTAACATGTGACTCAAACAGCTCCTGATCATAATCTTTTCCAGTTTCTTTCTGAACACGGATAACACGGATTACTTCATTTTCAAATCCTTTAAATTCCCGATAATTATAATTTGGAGCGCAATAATTGGATTTTCGGTACCAAACTATAAGCCACGATAAATCGATAATCGCGATAATAGAAACCGTGATAATCGAGGTTTTCCTGTATTTCGCTAATAATAAATCAATAATTCAACCAATTCTTTGATCCAAAAATTTTCAGAATCTTTGACAGTATTATTTCAGTGATTTGTCAGTAGTAAAGGGGCCCAGTGAGTTAACTACTTAATTAAGTAATTTTCACTTTCTTTACAGTATAAAGATTTTAATTCACTGAAAACACAGTGTACCGTAAGGTTTCTAAAAGACTTACTCACTGAAAACGTTCTTGTGAATTTTTTTACAAAATTTTTATGAAAATTTCAACGCTACTTGTAATTCTTCCACCAAATTATTACAATAAAATCCAGATTATTGTTTGTAAAACAAAAAAATCGGTTTGTCGGCATGTAACTCAATATTGTGATAGATTCAAGTGTTTGATCGATATTCCATTAGGCACGTATCGCATAACTATAGTAAACATTACAACCCCAACCCTTATTCGATATAATCAAATCAAATCTTCTCAATAAATAATTAAAACATCGTAACCCTATATTATATAGGTAGCATTGAAACGTCAACAAGCCGCTGAAGATGCGATCGCTCTACATTTAGCATCTGCTGAAAATGGTACAACTTATGAATATTTACCACCAGGTAGAATTTTTGGTATGCAAGTAACATCACCTGAACCAGAATCAACAGAAACGACGATACAAGATAAAACAAAAGATACAACAACAACTACTACTACTGTTACAGCAACAACAACAACAAAAACAACACCAACAATAAGCACCACAACAACAAATGATGAGGAAATTGTAGTTAGTCCAGCTTCCATTGATATGTTGAGTAAATTGTTCCCGAATAAAAAACGAGCCGTATTGGAGTTAGTTTTGAAACGTTGTAATCATGATCTATTGAAAGCTATCGAGCATTTTAATTTAAATTCGAATAAATCACAACCAGAGTCGGATAGTAACAGTTCCGAAGAGAATCATTCAGCTTTTAAGCCTGTCAGTAATGGGAGTAAAGGGAAAATCTATCCTAGTCCACACCAAAACCCTTTACCTATGATTTCTAGTAATAAGGTCTTTATGCACAGTTTATACCCATTTTTGCCATTATTCAATCCACAACCAGTTCTACCCAGTCCTGTATATGTTCCAGGATTTTGTGATTGTGAACAATGTAAACATGCCCTTTATCGAATGGAACCACGACAGTAACTAATTAATTATTATTATTTAAATAAATGTGTGCAATTTGTCTTCAATAAAGCTAGAATTAGATACCACAAATGTTTAGATTTCATTTAGTTTCTTCAACCCTTAGAATTTTATTAAATTCTAGAAACGTGTCGACTACATATACGAACATCCCTTATACCATCATGAATACAGGATAAAATACCAAATAAACACAAAGAACATCTTTCTTAACTTACAATATAAACAAAAGGATCAAGTTAACAGGATAGCGGTGTTGTTGTAATGAAGTTAGTAGATAACCACTAGGGAAATATTCGAGTGTCTTTGTTAAATAAAAATAGGGTAGATTTTTAGGGTACGATCAGATTTTCAATTCGTTTTGATAAATCGAGTGGATAAATTTAACCTTACAGAAAAAACACCAAATATTTAATCTAAACACTGACTAGTTGGAGAGTCTATAGTTTTATCCAAACTTGAATATGTGATTGATCCGAAATCATCATTTAGTAACCCAATTTTAGGTTCCTAAAACAACTGCGATTAATTATAATTAAAAACAAAATAAACAAATAATTAATTACTTCAATATTTTCAAGTTGTACAAGTAGAGGGCATAAAATTAAATTCAAGAAACCGATCAATCTCATCAGCCAAGGAAAACCAAACAAATCTACAGCTTGCCCGGATAATAACGGTCCAAAAGCGTAAGCTAAACTAACAAAAGCTTGTTGTAAAGCATAAATTGGACCATATCGATTACTACCACGCCGTTCAATGAAACTAGGAAGTAATGGAACAAGAGCTGCATCAATAGCACCAACACTTAAACCAATACCGAAATGTGGTAATGCCAATTGTTTCATTGTGTTGGTTTGTGGTAGAGCACAACAACTTAGCCCAGCTATCACTAAAGAACTTAAAGCAATACGCCACGGTGCTATCGGTAGAAGACCTAAAATTTTGCAAAATTTTTATAAATCGTCTTATTATTAGTTAAGTTATAGTTACCAGCGAAATTTGAGCCGAGGAAATAACCAAAACTATCAGGAATAAAAACAGCTCCTAATTGCCATCGTGATGGAGGTGGATTTAGAGTAGCTAACAACCATATGGGAATACAAGATTCTAGAATTGCCATTATTGATGTACAAATACAAATTGTAAAAGTTGTTATAAAAATTTGTGGATCTTTTAATAAATTCAACCATTGATTACATTGGATTTTATCAACTTGTATCTCTGTTGATTTATTATCTTCTAATGAGACTAACTGTAGAACTGCGAAAAAATCATTTGAACAAAATTAAAAATGAAGAAATGCTTAAATCTTACTGATGCTTAATGATATTAACGAGGCGATTATCAAAAAAGGTGCTGCTTTACTTAGAGTTTGATAAGCAGCACCACCTAGTGGATAACCAATTAAAACACCTAGAGCTGTACCACCGAACGCTAATGGCATCAATTTCGAACGTAACTCTTTCGGAACAATTTCAGCCAAAATTGACATACCACTAACACCGATTGCTGCAGATGAACTGCCGTGTAAAGCACGAGCTAACACTAGAACTCCATAAGAATTACCGTAAGCAAATACTAAAAAGGATACAAAACTATTACAATCAGATAATTCGAATTGTACAAAAAATATAAAAGACTTACATAGAGATGCCAGAAGTAGATTACACGATCCTAAAAGTAGCGGTAGATAACAACCAACAGTTTCAATGATGTAACCAATTAAAGGTGTGCATGCTAATTGTACGAAAGCTTTAGATGATAGTAGTGCACCTAATGGTCCACTATCAGATTCTAATTCTTCATATTTACGTTGTAATGGACTTAAAGAGCCAGGACCTAAATACGGGTTATTTGCACTACGTTCCAATGTTACATTTAAATCATTTGAAAATAAATAATCGGGAATTATAGGTACTGCAATTAACATAATTTATCATTATTATTATTAACATATATTTGTTGTAATAGTAATGAAACTCACCTACAACTGTTAATAGAACATTATCCAAGAAAAACGATAAATAAATGATCACAAATAATAAAAAATTTGAATATTTTGTGAGTGTTTTCAATTTTTGTAGTAGTAACATCATTGAAGTTCGACAACAGACTGAAACTTACTTATAAAGTGTGAGCATCTGTTTAAGTTAATACCCCAATCATACTAGTGAATTGCCTTTTCAATAGAGAATTTAACGCTTCAATTGTCCTAGATGGTAGTAATTTTGTTATCGGACCTTTACAGACACGACAGAATAGATTTGCGGTCATATTTCTAATTTTATACTAAATGAAAAATGGGATACATACAAACACACATACAAAATCGGGCGTATATACAGGATGTTTCATGTAGCCCATATCTTGTTTTCTACAAGATAAGAAAGTGAACACCATCTAGCGAGGAACAACATAAGTTGTAAAAAGTTAGATTTTTGATGATTAATTCGGTATTGAGTGTCGTTACGAAGCTTAAGTAGCACTTTTCGCAAAGTATCGCCGGGTTTTTTTACTGTTGCACTCTGAGGACAATTTAGAAGTTTTCGGTTATTTACTACAGCAGTATTTTTTGAACACCAGAGCGAATCTTCGTCCCTTTTCGCAGTAATAAAACAATAAACAAGAATTCAACATTTTTATTGATTAATTTTATTCGAACTTGAAGGTACTACAATACAGACACTTTACAGGTAAAATTTCACAATTATTCTCTATTTAAATTAGAATCTTGTAATTTTATCAGAGTTTATAGAACTATCACAACGTTGATCATAATCTTCATCTTCATTCTGTTGTAAAGCTGGAGAATCATACAAATCCGGTTGTTGTATATTTGTGAAACTACATCGATTAATTGTAGCTACATTCACGCAATCATAAACCGGCTGAAAACATAATTAATGATTTATAATCTCTTTTGATAGATTTTTAATAATTTACCTGACCACCTGCTCGATAGATATCAAGCGCACTAGTTGTTGTGGCTAATGATGGTAGAGTACCTGTGATTTTATTCCGAGCAAGTGCAATGGTCATCAAATAAGTTCTTGGTATGAAAACTGTTGCTAACAATACGATAGCCGTTGATATTAAACCAAAACATAATATTAAATCACGATAATTATCATTAAAAATTATAAAATTCGGTATCCAAATCATCCATAATATTGTAATTATAATTATAGCAATCGTGAAATATTTACCTTCACGGTAATTTCTCTGTGATTTATAAATTAATGGACAAATACATAAAAGTAATAATAATAAACTCATATTATATGATAATAGATAAACAAATGAATAACTATGGTAGGTATCATGACAACGATAGATAATTTGAAGACTTAAAGCACCCTGTACACTGAAAATGAAGAGACATAAGAATGATTGAACTGGACCGGCAATATGTGCCATAAAACCGATCTCTCTAGAAGCTGTTGCCAATAGAATACATCTGGATAATATCAATGAAAATGCACCAGCAAAACTCAATGTGATTGCTAACGATTTTGTCAAACACAACGAATTTTTTATCGATTTTGAACCGTCTAAACATAACGGAAATATAGAACAGAACATTAATAAAACTGTTAAAAGTAGTAGGAGTGTTAGAATTGGATTACCTTCAAGTATATCACGACGATATATACAAACAATCAAGAAAATAAATATTGCAATACAGAATAAAATACCTAAAAGTGAAATTGATAAGAAACCGAAAACCCATGATTCGTTCTTCAACCAAATTCTGGGATTATTATCGAAAATTCTGTAATTCATTTGGAAATTCTCACATAATTCACCGATTGTGGAATTTTTAAATTCTAAATTCATTGATTCGAAGATTGTTAAATTGCCGGTAAAAATATGATAATTAGCGATTTTATTGTAATTAGTTTGATCCTCCATTCGATAAATATTGTAAATGAAGTCTGATTTCAGTGGTTCAATTCGTAGTAAATCGAGAATTTGTGATGGTTCTGTACACGTTTCACGTAATTCTTTCAATTCATTTTTCAGACAATCCAATTTAAATTGTGTATCATTACAGGTTTCAATTAGAATAAATTGAGTATTTTGCACGAAATTGAGGATCGGTAGAGCAATCTCGAAGAGAATTGGTGTTGGTAGGATATTTATTGAATCCGTATAGCTTGAAGTTAAATGGTAATGTGGTGGTGTTATCAGATAACAATTCTGAGGTAATTCTGCAATTATTGTAAATCAATTATTTGTATTTAAACTAATTAATGAATTACCTGTAAAAATTGAACCGTCTAAAGGTAAGAAGATTGTAGTAAAATTCGAAAATTCATCATAATTTTGTATAAATGAATACAATTGGTGGTAATAACCGAATAAAATCAGAGTACCAGTCGAATTTTTGGGGAAATTCGGTGAATTCCTGAAATTTAATTGGTTAATTTATAACTAGCCATCTAACAATTTTTTTTAGAACTAAAATTAGGTTAATTCTACTATAAAATACTAGATGGCGCATTATTATAGATAGAGATAAACATGAAGATTTCACACTTACTGATACACTTGATAGTTGTGGATACAAATCGATCTTCTTCTGGAGATTCTCGAGAATTCTTCCAACAAGAATTCGTATGGTGATTCAATTGTGATGTTGTGAAAATGAAAATTTGCCAAAAATTCCACAGCACTGTCTATCAGAAAATTGTGTAATTTTACAATTTCTTGATTTTTTAAATTTAGAATTTCAACAAAATTCCTCAATTTTCGGCCAAATTTAAAATCACTAACAATACCAATTTGATATTTGTCTTGTTCGAATGTTTGGAAAACTGCTTGGAATTTATCTTTTTCATTACAAATCTCATTGATAATTAAACCAAATTTTAAATTATCAAGTGAATTAAGAAAATTCACTCTATCTACAGTCCATATAGCTGAATTGATTAATGTTTGTGTAACGTACGGTGATTGTAATGAACTATTTTGGCAATTACGTAGAATTACAACAATATTTACATCACCTGAACTATTATAGATTTGTTTAAAATTTGAATTTATCTGTAACGATGATGTTGTTATTGTTATAACACTGAATTGTATTAGAAGAATTATTGGTAGAAACATTGCACTTGATGTTGTTGTTGTTGGATTTAACAGTGACACGGTTTTTTGCTCTGTTGTCTACCAGTTTCCGGCACAACGCATCAATACACCACAATTCAATTAGAATTTTCTATTCAGAACAATAAAACTTTTAGTTTCATCCCAAAAACCATATACATACCAAACAAATTCAATACACACAAACACACGGTGAATAACACTCGTGTATGAATCAGAAATAATTTGCTTGGCAACGGTTGTGTCGATACAAACTATAGTATGGATAGTGGTGAGAAAGACGTTAATTTAATCTAAATCGATATATGCACCCTCTTTGTAAAGGAAACCTGAAAAATTCCCCATTTATTTTTTCTTCTATTACATTTATTGTTTGTTTTGTTTATGAAATTTTTGGATTTGGATAGTTGAAATGCCTCAAGTGGGATTTCACATCAAGTCGATCTGAAATAGTTGAAGAATGAATAATTGTGGCTATACTTGATGTTACTCTACCGATTTTAATTTTATTGAGTTTGAAAGTTATACAACAGTTAACAACAGGACGGCGCAAAAGCTTATTTTGTCTCAAAGGAAAGACTGCGATTATCACTGGTGCAAATTCAGGATTCCTTTTTTATCATTTATTTCAAACAGTGACAGTTCTTATATATAGCAATCAGAAAGTCCTATACGGGCAATATTTCTGAATTTATGTATTTATCCTCATCTTAGTAACCAACTTTGTAGTTGTGATCTTGTTTATTGCGACAATTTTTCATCTTTATTTTGTGTAAAGCATCTTGAGTAGCCTTTGTTGGAATCCTTTTAATTTCAATTACGTTACGCCAAACGGGAAAATATTTTATGTCTTTAATTTGAATATTATCCAACAGGTACCGGATTTGAGCTTGCTCTCCTTCTGGTATCAAGAGGTTACCGTGTCATCCTTGCTGACAGAGAAGACAATACGGCTGGAGAAGAAAAAATTATCAAATTAACAAATAATGATGGAATTACCTACAATTCGTTAGAAAGTTCGTTGAAGAAATTAAATTAAACGAAACCCGCGTCGATATTCTTATCAACATTGCAACTGTAGGTTTAACCAAAAACAATGCAAATTAACCATTTTGGACCATTTCGTTTTACACATCTTTTAGTTAGTAGATATTTTTATTTATTTTACAGTAAACTGGAAATCATTGTAAATCATGATTGTTTTTTAGATCATTTGATCATGTTAGTTCATCAAGAAATCTAATTAAATCAGTATTTATTTACGGTAATTCGAAATTGTGTAATGTGATTACAGCAAATGGATTTGCTCCACGCTTACAGTCTTTTGGATGTACAAAGAATTCATTACGTCCAAGTCTTGTTAGTACAGAAATTTATCGAAAAACAACAACAGAAAAGTTCCCAACAATAATACGATTTTAATCATTGTTTCGGGTAATTTTTGTAGAGTCCAGAAGTAGGGGCCCAAATTACAATTAAGTTGGCAACTTATAATCGACTGAGAAGCATTTTTGGGACTCTCGACCGTTCATCCAACCACCTAAAGTCAAAAATAAGAAAAATTGCGACAACTATATGGAAGAGAAGTGAGGAATTAGTTCATCTGAAAGCCGAGGAATAGTTATAGAATTTCACGTTACGTAACGTTTGATATGTTTGTAATAAATAATCAACTTACAGAGAAAAGTTTCGCAAATTTGAATATTACCCCGTTTATTATGACCACAAATAAGTTAGATTTTCTTTCGTGGTTTTACCTTAATTACCGCACTGCCTAGGTGTGCTTCATTTGCATTTGTTCCTAAGTTGATAGACACCTTTCAAGTTATCATTTGGTCTTGCAGTGCTTTAACAGCTTCAGTTCGATATAGGTCTAACGTCATATTCAAGTGTAAGTCTTTATTACCTTGACTTGTAATAATAATAATTTGATCGATTATCGCTAATTAGATTAATCATTTTGATATTGTTAGGTTTTAATATAATTTACAATACATCAATAGATCTCTATTATTTATTATAAGCTAATTTGTTGATTAGTAGCGGATTGGTTATTAAAGCGACAGAATAGTATATAGACAGTCTTTAGAACAAAACGAACATTACGGCTTATTGTGTTCTTTCATACCGAATCTCTTATGTCGTAATTTTATTACTAAAGTCAGTCTCTTAAGTCACCGATGCAACTATACGATTTAGTGAATATAGCGATGAATAGGGGTGTTGCCGTTACTATCAGTAGAATTATCGCTTTTACTAACAATAAGGATATTTTCCTCATAAAAACTACGAAAACGAGGGATTAAAACAATAACTGCATCTAGTTAAATCTAATTTTGCAGTCGCCTTGTATTTTATCTTTTTTATATTTGAATATTCTTAAAGTATCACTTGTCATTCCATAAATTTGCATTTTTTTTTTAGATACACCTATAATTCATACACAAATATACGTTTTATGCAAATTGTTAAGATAAACAGTGCATATTTATAATGCAGTCCAGGTCCGGCACAAGTGGTTCTGTAAATTGTGCACCTCACAAGGGCGCCAATTAAATTATAAAAAAAAAAACAATACATCACTAAAATAAGTGTAGCGATATAGACGGTGAAACTTTATTTGAAGAAATTAAATCTACAATATTTCTTAAGCATGACAGCCAAGGAAGTTTAGAACTTTATTCATAATAAATAATTAGTTGATCATTTTCTAAATACTGCAATATCTTTGAGAATAAATTTGTCGTTACCAGTATATAAGTCCCAAGATTTCTGTGGAAAAACTACCTGCTTTGTGAGAGTTTGATCCGTTTGCATATTTTTACAAAAACATCTGCTTATACTTGCCCATGACAAATTTTTGAAATTTACTACTACCAATATTTCAACACCCCTATCAAGTTGCTTCAAGAAAATAGATAGTTATTTAAGATCTTCAATATCACAAGAGACACAATTTATCTATTATTTCAATAGATAGTGAGAAACTAGAAGAATTACTGTTTTTACTGTTATTAGTACAAAAATGTGATTATTGTGGTACTTCTGTGTCTGAAATTTTATTTAAAGATAAGGTCAATAAGGATGCGCCGAAAATCTGTTTGCACAAAGGCGTTTATTCTGCCGGACGCCGGTCCTGAATGCAGTTCACATTTAATCTCTGCTATCGCTTGGAAACAGTTGAATTTTTGCTTGTTACGTTCTACAAAAACTCTTACCTGTTAATAGGCAGCATAGTTCGATTATAAACTTCAAACACATAGATTTATTGTTTCTATAGATTAATAAGAAAAAAATGGCTTAAACTGTTTTGACCTTACCGGGCAATATCAAGATGACTACCATCGGCTTGGGTACATTCGAAGTGAGTATTGGTGTTATCATTGCTATTGTTGTTTTTATTTAATGAAATAATCAATTAATAGGCTAGAGATGAGAAAGAACTCGTAATAGCTTTAAATCTAGCTTTAGAGACAGGTTATCGTCATATAGATACAGCATATCGATACGATAATGAAGTTGTAATTGGTAAAGTTTTAAAAGAATGGTTCAATTCAGGCAAATTGAAACATGAAGATGTATTTATTACAACCAAATTACCACATCATGGTGTCCATCCTGATCGTGTTGAATTTTTTATAAAGAAATCTTTAAATCGCCTTCAATTAGATTATGTGGATTTGTATTTAATTCATTTTCCTATTGGATTTAAATATGATGTAGATCAAGATCGGCCAATACTTAACGATAAAGGTGAGCCGCTGCCAGAAGGTTCTACTGATCATGAAGCTGTTTGGAAAGTGAATATTTCTTCCTCATACTTTTGTTGAAATCAAAAAATTAATATGAATTATTTAAATGTTAGAAAATGGAAGAGCAAGTTGATGCTGACCGTACAAAACTCATCGGTTTATCGAATTATAATATCAAACAAATTGATCGCATATTAAAATGTGCACGAATCAAACCAGCAAATCTACAAGTTGAAATTCACATTTATCTACAACAAAAGCAATTAGTAGAGTATTGTCATAAAAATGGTATTAGTATTGAAGCTTTTTGTCCATTAGGTTTTTATAAAAGTATCAATCAACCAAAAAAAGTACTGCCAGATGTGTTGGGTGATGATTTAGTTAAAAAATTATCGCAAAAATATTCTAAAACACCAGCACAGATAGTTTTAAGAGTTCTAATACAACAGAATATTATACCAATACCAAAAAGTGTAACACCGAAATGTATCAAAGTGAATTTCGATATTTATGATTTTCAAATCAGTAATGATGATATGGAAGCATTGAAAAAGTTACATAAAGGTGAAAAGGCGAGAGTTTGTGATTATTCGGTTATTAATGGGTAACTAAAATCTTTTAGAATCTTTAACATACGGATTAAAATTGTAAATCTTCAACTTAGTTTTGTTGATAATTTTTTGAACGATTTACAACTTTAATCAATGCACTAGAAATGTATAATTTTTTTACTTTGTATTTTTTTTTTGTTGTAAATTTTAGTACAACAGAACATCCTGATTATCTTTGGAAATAAACTTATGTGATGAATGGAAACATTAGTGAATTTCTGTAGTCAATAAATGTACCTAACTACGAAAAGAACCCTTATTTATTCAAATCAATTGTTTACCCTTAAGTATGTAGTTTAGTTCACAATATTCACCACTTTCTAACGTTGTAAATCTGGTTTTACACAAAGCTGTCGATACGAGTGGCGCCTCCACCAAAATTTAAATTGCGTGTGCAAAAGTGGATCAGTAACGGGGCACCATTGAACTACTGTTGTATCTGACCAACAGGGCATTATATGAAAAGTACTGTCCTGTACATGATAACGATTCAAGTTGATTAAGAGTTATTGGTTCATGAGTTGTAATTTCTTGACAAATGTCGGCAATCAATACAGGCTTTGATTACATTATGCGTGTAGCTCAAAAGACAAGAAAGAAGAAGGTACATCATGAAATGAATCATTTATTAGACGAGAGAATACTTTTATTTATGATTAGAATTTTCAAATTGTGTAATGATAATAAGATACGAACAAATTATTCCAAATATCTAAAATACTTACTTTTATATACGATTCAATATTATTAAAATGTTTTTTTGAATAATTACCGTAAATAGAAAACTTTCATCAATCATGAAAAATCCACCAGCTGTGAAAACAATTCCATCATGAATTAATTCTACAGAATACTTCATCAACTGTAAAAATCGTAAACGGTTGTCTTCAATAAAATGATAGGTTGAGAAGTGAAATCTTTATATAGGAATACCTTTATTTTTGAATATTTAGAAATACTTTTGAATCTATGTAGAATTACAGGTGTTTTCTTCACCTAGAATACGTCAAATTTGTTGAATTTATACAGGAGTGGACAAGCAAATTAGAAACGTTGGGGAAAGTAAAACAACTGAGATTGAGGGTCGTGGTAAAAAAAAGATATAGAGAGGGTGAGGCCTTGAAAACCGTATCCTCTGCTCCTTCTAGAAGTAATAATGTCTTAAGTTCAATAATCTCATCCTTTTCTTATTTATTAGAGTGGTAATTGTTCTAGTTCTAGACCACCTACGGTATAGATAACAACCATAATCTGTTGTTTTATAGATGAAACAGGGTTTTCTCCATATTGTCTTCAATTCGATGAACAGATTGCCTCATATCGTTAAGTTTCTCCTATGTTTCTAGTTCGTTTGTCCGCACCTGTATATTAATTAATGGATAGCTTACTTCTCTTCTTATTTCGAAACAAATATATGTTAATGTTGAGAATAAAAATATTTCAAACATTACATGTATCAGTCGAAAGTAAATAAAATCATTGAATAAACCATTCCTTACTCTGATCAGTATCAAATGAAGTATTCTTATTGTTGTAATAGTTGATGTAATTATTGGAAATAAAATCAAACCTGAAAAAATGTTATTAAAATTATAAACAATATTTTTCCATCGATGTTGCATTATTCTGATATTTTCAACATCATTAATTAAATATTTTTCAATTGTGATTAACATCTCACTAAAATCATTAATTGTACAATTCAATTAGAATGCAGAATTAGAACAATTTTTTGAATAGATACGTTTTTAAATTCCAGAAGATTATCTTTTCTAAGCTTTCATTAAGGTATTGTAGTCTTAAATGTAGAAGCTTCATTATAAAATAAATATACAATATTAATATAAATATTATGAGCCTTTTAAGAACAGCAACAAAAAATTCAAACTGTTTATAAGTGTAGAAGTGATAAAAAAGTGTAGATAAAAGTAGAAATATGTACACTACAATTGTTGATAAACATAAAAATGTAATATTCTTTGTATCTTTATGAATTCTATTTGTTATATTCTTCGTTATCAATAATTTATCGAAATTTAACAATTGATTAAGAAATCGAATTATCTACGAAAATAGTATTTATTCAATTATTAATTGCCGTAATTAATTCAACTGTAACCTTTTTTCGATAAACCAGTGGATATAATAATGAAAATATTGCACCAAAAGTATTCACTGAACTATAAATTAAATCAATTACCATATTTACAGTAAATTCTGAATTAACGACTTTAATGAAAGATTGACAATCTAAACTTATTATTGAAATTAATAATAATATTGACCAAAAATCGATCAATTTTGCTAATTGAAAGCCATTTGTTGTCCATTTATATGGTGCTGAACCGAATAAATTCAAAATAAAATATAAATATTTAAATGAATTGTAAATTGGTTGATTCATTATAATTCAAGTCGATACTAATGTAAATACGACAATAGACAGTTGATTCAAATTATTAAAATTAAAATAAAACCAAAGTAAAAATGTACTTTTCTTTCGATTTACAATCGAAAATGGAAAAAAATATAATTAAAAGTGGATTAGTGGTTGATCACAATCAGTCGGTAGATTTAGTTCTAGATGTACCATTATAAACAAATTTCATGGAATAAACAAGTCCAATGCAGTTAAATTGCTTTACTTTGTGAATTTGCTTTAAAATAACACCTGTAAGTTAATGCATGTATTAGACCAGTTTCAGTATTTGTTGTTAATTTGAATGATAGAGTCTCACTGTCTAGGTGGGCGAATCTTATGTGGGCCAATAATCTACATAATCTACATCTCTCACTATCTGATATGCCTAGTTTTTTGAAATGGTATCTCACTGGGCAGCGCCCAGTTAAGAGTCCCGATACCAGTCTTAGTTCGTTCCTACTTATTGTTGGTCGAGAAGCTTTCTAGCATTCTGAGACAAATAGTCTTCTATTAGTCCATGCTGAATTTTTATTAAAGATGAGGCTAAGTACTTACGAACAACTTCAAATCTATTAAAATGCTTTCATGTAACTGTCCATGAATGACGTGGCACAAAATGAATTGTCACTCGGAATCACCGATTAGCTGTTTTCAGTTTTCTAAATGGCTAGAGGGACATAATAAACAAATTTCAACAAATTTGGTGTCGCCCTGGAAAAACTGAAAAATCCAATTTTTGGAAACCAGCTGAATCCTCTTACTTTCTCTGTTAGCCAAAACGAAAAACAGCTTCTTACATAGTTTCTTGACTTCTACAAACCTGACAAGTTCCATCAAAATCAGTGATTCTAAGTTGGTCTCTCGTAAAACAGTACGCACAAACGAGTTCAAAAGTTACTGCCGTATTCCATAAGATCATCGAATAAGATACTCTATAGGTGGGCACACACGAGCGGACTTTTTAAAGGATCTGATCCGATGAATCAGATTCGACGATCTGCTGAGGACTTGATCCGCCGGACGGGATCCTTTACGGTGCCCACTCGATCAAGTCCGATTACGGAACGGATCTCTCCGTGTGTGGCGCAGAAATCTGTCGTTTTTTGAAGGATTTGGTCCGTGAGATCAGATGCGATCATATCCGTTGATCCTTTAAACATGTTTAAGAGATCTGCGGATCCGTCAGTTCAAGTTCGTCGGATCGTTCGTACAGACCCGATCCTACAGTCAGCTTCAACACACACGGTCGGATATTATAAGTCCGGAACGGACCAGATCCTTTAAAAAGTCCGCTTGTGTGTGCCCACCTAATGAAGGATCCAATAACACCCATTAAAAACCACAATTTCTGGAAGATGTATGGACCAACAAAATTCACAAAACACAAAGCAGGAACATTTTGCTAGATGAGCGACAATTGGCAGGCAATTAATCCCGAATTTGAGAAGACTGGATGAAGTGTTCGAAATTTGAAGACAGAAGTTAAAAAAAAAAACAATAACACAGTAAAGGGGAAAAGAGGGCAGAAGTATAATTTCCATAAACATTTCTATGCTTCGGACCCAATTATTGATTCTGTATTTACATTAATTCAAATAAAATTTTCCACTATTAACTCTACTCGACTTGTCTGATTATTATTTATTGCCATATAGCTACAATTACCTGCGCTAATTTCACATGTTCAGCGACATAAAATTGATATTTATCAGAAAATACGAATCTGACAATACCACTTAATCAATTTTAGACCTTTTGTTTTTATCAACAACTAAATGAATAAATAATAACTGAAAATGTTGAACTAATAAATTACGGGAAAACTTTCCAGTTTATAGTAGAGTTTTAGAGGAAAAAGAATATGGAGAGTTTTCATAAAACGTTTCAATATTTATTTGTTGTTTTTAGTATTTTCGGATTAGCACCATATCAAATAACAGCAACAGGTTGTCAAGATGATTTGAAATTAACGATATGGAGTATATTTTTATTATTTTTTATACCAATAACATATCATTATACAAGGAATGATAGGACCAAACATGAAACGCAACATTCATTTTTATTAATGATGGAATATTTAGGTCAATATACATATTTATTAGAATTAGTAATGATTGTATTTTTTGCATTAATATACCGGAAAAAGGTAAGGATTATACTGCCAAAGGATATTACAGTTAAGGGCTTGTGCAAACGATAGCGTTTTATCGCGCTGATCACGAGCGACAACCGCAACTAAAACTTGTTGTGAACGCGATGTAGTCGTAGTCTGTATACCTCTACACACATTGATTAATTGATTTTTACGTGCTGCAACAGCACGTTTCATAAACGCGCGGAATCAACGCGATAAAGTCTTAACCCAATGTAAGTGTGTCCTCTAAAAGTTTTTCCGTCTACAAAGAGAGCTTTGTGCTTACAAAATTTCGCTAAATACAAGAAAACGTACACTTTTGAATTCTGCTGTCAAGTTTCTCCGCTTCATTACTGTTTATTAAGATTTTGGTTTAAATGTTTCTTTTAGACAATGCGATTGCTTATCAGCTTTACACAATTCGACCGATCGCTTAGTAAAAGTGCCATATATTTAATTGGAAAACAAATGAAACATTTAAACTATCTTATGTTGATTATAATTTGCATAACAGTAGCATCACAAGCTTTACTGATTGGAATCAGATTGGATGTAGATAGTTGGATGAGTATTTCAAGAGAGTTTGCGAGTTTTATATCACTTTTACTAACTTCGTTATTTATCCTTAAATATACAATTTTTCTTAATTTAATTGCTGTACGATTTCGTGTCATTTATGATAATCTTCTTCAAAAAATCGTCCAAAGTACAAATAAACTTGGTATAATTACAGCAACGTAAGTAATTTATATACAGTATGTTTCACTTAATGTGGAAATGCTCTTAAGTTAGTGAGGGTTGGAAGTCTCTCACCAAGGTTGCAAAGGTGCTTGCTTTTCCCCATTCGAGTGAAATGTGCTGTAAGTTTATGAATTACAACAATTTTGACACTTGTTCAAATTGAACCTACAGGCGAATAAATCATAATTATGATAAGTTAGATATATTGGAGAATACAAGAGAACTTTATCATTATTTATGGACAATTTCACAAACTCTCAATTCAGTATTTTCACCAGTTATGTTGGTACATGTTCTACAGTCAACAATATGGATTATTGCTTCTTTATATGGGACTGTGAAATGTCTAATGGGACCTCAAATAACCGATATATATTCAAGAATTACATTATTACTGATTTATATTCTACATCTTCTATCTGTAGTCTATAGCTGTTCTAATGCTACAAAACAAGTAGTTTATACAATTTCGGTTATAACAACATCCGGTTTTTAGCGGTGTCTCTTCGATTTAACCCCAGAAATAAAGATGTTGTTATATCCGAGATTACTTTGAATCGTTTCCATTATAACCGGATCAATCTTAGCTAAATCATAAAATTTCAGGCAACAAATTTGCTGAGAATCATACCAGAATTAAGGGCAACAACTGAAGCATCTCAACTTGAAGTATTGATGCAATTTTGTCAAATTTATCAAATATCTCAAACAAAATTTCATTTCAGACAACAAATTTCTTTTTATTGCTTATACACGAAAAAGTCTATTTTACAGCGTGCGGATTGTTTACAATCGATGAGCGTCTCCTTTGTTCTGTAATATTATTGATTTGTTTTGCGGTATTTAATTTTTGATGTAAATCAAATTTTCAGATTACTGCAACTGTATGCACATACCTGATTATTGTTCTACAGTTTGATCCGTCCAAATAACTAACTGGAATTCGTGTATTCTTTGTGAAATTAGATGCAACATTGGTGCTTTGAATAGACATAAATTTTGCTCACGCTCTGGCAACAGGAAACTGCTATACTTGATACGTTGTAATTCGCAGAACACTGGAAAGAATTAGTTTTGTTTGATAATAAATTTTGCACTTAGAAACTCTTTTCGTTCCTTTTTTTTTGTTATGCCTTTTCCATTATAGTCAAATCTGTTGAGAATATAGTACCTAATGTAAGCCTTTCACCATCAATTTTGGTGCCTTTGCAAATAACTGAGAAATCCAGTGAAATATCAGCTATCTGTTTATAAGTTTCTGCTGTGTGGCATTTTTATACAGGAACTGATACAAAAGTCTCTGGTATACCAACTCAAGTGATTTATTGTTTTGAGAAATAGGTGTTGCGAGGAGCATTTAAGCCGAAACTGAATACTGAAATCCGCCTCAAAAGTTCAATTTAAAAAAAAAAAATGTTAAAAAATATTTATTCCCTCTCTTATCATTGTCTCATCAATCATTGTTTCATAAATAGACTCCAACATTCTATACCTGTCATTTTCTGATTGGGTTGTCTAAAATCGTGGCCGTTCTTTATATGTTTAAGAATTCATTTTTATTTTTTGGCCATTAACCGCTGGATTAATGATCGACCTTCTCTGTTTTTGTTTTTCAAATGTATTACAATATGACGCCCATTGGTGTTGGTCACAATCAGGGCCGAAACTAGCTATAGGCAGAGTAGGCAGCAGCCTAGGGGCGCCAGCGGACTAGGGGCGCTAAATTCAGGTTTATAATTCATTATTTTGATTTGTAAATATTTATAAAGAAGTCCATATGGCTGGAAATTGATTAAATTGTACAAGATGTTTTTTATTGTGATTTAACATTGCTATTTTGGAAATCGTCCGTAAATGATGGCAGAAATAAGGAAGAAAACTTGCGTATTTAACAGACCAATAAAAGAATTAAGATATCTTTTATCGTTTACGAATTATACCGATAGAAAACCAAAAATTGCTATTTTCTATTTTCTGTTGTAGCACCTTCATTTGCAGAATTATCAAAAAATTTTAGAAAAACTTCTTAATTGGGATAACAAGGTTTTAATTCTGTGGAATAGCAAATTTTCATACGAGATTTAGTCTAATCAGGGTCATAAAAAAATATACAAAGTTTTTTGAATAAGTTACGGTCATTTAAAGGAAAAAAACATATTTTCTCATTAACAGTGCAGTTTTTCTGCTAATATTTTCCTGATTTGAATAGTTTCTAGAGGATTTGGAAGCTTGATCAGAACAGGGTGCATGATTCGCGCAGTAGACCTTGACTTTTCTGCAGCACCAAATAATATGACGACTTTAGAAAGAAATTCTAAACACTGCCCATTTTTTAACATCAATAAAATAGAAACAACCATAAATTGACTAATTTCCTGTACTAAAAGCTTCATTTGTAGGCGTGTAACTATATGCATAAGCCAGAGCACGCAATGCGTAAGGGCCCAGACTTTTAGGAGTTATTGGACTTTTTCTTTATCTCGTTCTAACTTTTGGAAAAGATGTGATGATGGGCGGCAACCATGGTTTTTCCTATGTATTCACATGGTTGACGCAACGTATAATGAATTTTTATTATAATCTGATATTTGGTCCTTTTTCACCTCATTTGCTATCAGGACTTCCACAATCCGCCCACCGCTCACCCCCTACTCCTGAGCGTTTCACTTTTCCATTACGCTAAAATTTCACAGTATATATATGAACTCATTTTACCTATAAACCGTACCATAATAAGAAGTTTCACTTCAAAATCTGAACATTGAACATCGTTCAAAATATTTTCCTGTCGCCATCTAACAACCATATGCGTCGTCACTTTGGATAGTTTTTAGTTTACTCAATAGAGTCCGCTGCAATGCGATGAAAAATCAAATTTATGTAGCACAAGTGCTATTCGTATCAAAGTGCAGAGACATTCGTGATACTATCAGAAACACACTTAAAATCAAATAGAATTCGAAAGATTATTCAAAAGAGAGAATCCGTTTTTCAAATTAAATTCAATGATCTAGTAGTTACACAGGAGTTCGTTTCTAATAGTTACAAAAAATAATAATCTTTTGTTTGTTTTGACAATTCAAGTTGTTAATTCAGTGTGCGTTGTTCTCGTGCGTTTTTTTAATAATACATTGCCATACATAGCGTTTTTTACATATTATTCTGATTTACTGATTTGTCTACTTTACTCGGTAGGTATGTTGAAAAACATTTTACAGTTCTATCATAAAATCATTTTTCTAAAACGAATCATCATACATTTGTAGTCGTACATATGTTTGTGATTTAGGTATTGCTAATTATAATATCTTTTATAACAAGATTTACACATTTTAGGCTCCTGTTGGGACGAGAGAGTGGTTCGGTGTGCCCTATAGTGAAGAATTTAATATTGTTATAATGGGGAGAATATTGAAATTTCTAAGAAATTTATTCTCTTGTCATAGGAAAAATAAGAAAAATCAAGAACAAGCTGAGTGCACGTCATTACCAAAAATTTTAGCAGCAGTTGATTTCGACTCTGATAATGACGTTGTTTCTTTAGAGAAGTGTTCAACTAGTTCAAATAAGAATCTACATGCTTCATCAGATCACATAGTAACTGATGATGATGGCTTACAGATCTTTCTAGAGACGTTGTTAGAGACTGTTTCATCAAAAACTGGTAATATAACATACATTAAAGGATTATCTTATATGATGATGCATCGTATTTTGTAGATGCAGGTACCACAAATTTTTTCCCCCAACAAAGTCCATGGCCGGAATTTTCGGTTATACCAATAGAAAATGAATTCAAGTTAGAATTAGAACAACCAATAACCGATGATAAGTGCAAAAATGATGAAATACAATTTCCTGATGAAGAAGGTATGTATATAATTGATATTTTCTATTATTGTTGAATTACCTACCTGTAATTGATTTATATTTAATTTTGTAGATGCTGATGGTGATCCAAAAACTGAGGATTATGCTGTGGTAGATCAAAAATTCATGATGTCAATTCGTGAAATACTTTTTAATACTACATCCCGACAACCAGAAGTAATATGTTTTACTTAAAATTGAAATGTTTGAAAATAATAATAAATTTCATTATTTTTCTTTAAGGGTGACTGTATTTTTAATCATAAAAATGATGAAGAGTTGGATCGTAATGCGGATGATAGTGAAGGAGGTAAACTATATTTGCTGTTATAAAATTTTCAGTAGATGCATAGTTTTTGTTTAATTTCAAGGTTCTGATACTTCGGAAGATTATTGGGTCATGTCTCTTTCACCGATCCCGGAAGAAAGTGAACCAGACGGAGATTCGGATGACGAACCGCTTTGGTTCCCTTCCTTGCCTGAAAATTTTCTGTAATTGATTAATATTTAATTTAAAAATGGTGATCATGATCCAAGTGAAGTGAACTGACATTTCTTTGTGTTGAAAAGACGAGTCTATACTCGATTGTGTGGCTAACAGACACTATATATTAGTGCGGTTACACAAATAGTTTAGAATTTTGGGTTTTATACTTCTTTGAAGCTTTCCTTATTGTTCATTTTATATTTTGAACATTTGTATTTTGTATTTATTGTATCGTTTAGATTTTTTTGCATTTATTACTTTATTTTTTGTGTTTATATTTTTATTATTTTTTATTTTGTAATAATTGTTTCAAATATTAAAAATAAATCAATTTTTACAGTTTTTGATGTTTTTCATTTGAAATTATCTAAATATCGTATTCTCTTGTCTCTTGTATCAGACACAACCCCATTCATAATTCAGTTCTTAGGTACATAAAGAAATTAAGACATCATGGCAAACACTTGAAAGATAGGCATGAAGGTAATGCAAATAAAACGCGCCACAACTGGGAATTTTTGTCAGACTCGTCAACAGTAGTGGGAGAAGAACTAGAAGGAGGGAAACTTGAAGTAATTGTTTGAATCAAGAACTTGAGCAACAACTCATGGTACGTGTACTACATGTATAATAATTGTTCAAATTCTTGTCCAAAGAAACAAATGCTTCTTCAAAATTTTTGAGAAACTGTTTACATACACGACGAACTCTTTTAGAACGGCTTGGATCAAGAAATTGCTTCATGTTTCCGTTATTCTCGCACACATACAGAAAACAATGAAGCAATTTGACACAAATGTATGTTACAAAAACTTGATAGTGTAATCGTAACCATTTTCAAAAATGTGTTTTATTTATCAATATTTATATTCAATATCCGTTATGTTGGTAATCAAAAGGGCGTCGAGATTTTGACAAAAAAAAAGGCAGGGTGGGTGTAGAGAGTGTCCACGGCGGCCAAGAGCGAGACGGGGCCCTGGTAAAATTATTCCATGGGCCCCGGTATTATTGCTGGTTGAAATGACATAATTTCTGTAGTAAGTAATCAAATTACACACATTGCGGGAAGTTCTAGGGTTGGCCTATAGGTCAACCGATTTCCACATTTTTTTATTTTTGAAACGGGCGCTAAAAACCCGATTTGTCTATACCAAAATTTTCCCTTGTTTCGGCCCTGGTCACAATACCCGTGTTTCATATATAGTAACGCTAAAGTGAGCTTTCAGTCGTACAACGTGCTTATCGCTAATTAGGTTAATCATTTTGATATTGTTAGGTTTTAATATAATTTACAATACATCAATAGATTTCTATTATTTATTATAAGCTAATTTGTTTATTAGTAGCGGATTGGTTATTAAGGTGGTAGGTAAATCTTTAGCAGAATTCAGTGAATATGGTGATGAATAGGGGTGTTGCTGTTACTATCAGTAAAATAATCGCTTTTACTAACAATAAGGATATTTTCCTCCCAAAAACTGTAAAAACGCGGGATTAAAACAATAATTGCATCTAGTTAAATCTAATTTTGCAGGTGTCTTGTATTTTATCTTTTTTATATTTGAATATTTTTAAAGTATCACTTGTCATTCCATTAATTTGCATTTTTTTTTGGATACACCTATAATTCATACACAAATATACGTTTTATGCAAATTGTTAAGATAAACAGTGCATATTTATAATGCAGTCCAGGTCCGGCACAAGTAGTTCTGTAGATTGTGCACCACACAAGGGCGCCAATTAAATTATATCAAAATTAGGTACAGTTTCAGACTGGAATGAAAATAGCACTTTGGAAAAAGAAAAACAATAGATCACTAAAATAAGTGTAGCGATGTAGACGGTGAAGCTTTATTCGAAGAAATCAAATCTACAAGTTTAAAACTTTATTCATAATAAACAATTAGTTGACACTTTTCCAAACATTGCAATATCTTTAAGAATGTATTTGCTGTTACGAATGACACTTGCTTCAAGAAAAGCGATAGTTATTTAAGATTATTGCAATAGATAGTGAGATCCTAGAAGAATTATGATTACAATTAAAAAATTTGCTAGTTTAGAAGCCAAAAAGTTTAAAAAAAGTTATTTGTTCCTAATTACTATTTTTACTGATATTATAGGTCATTCATGTAGTGTAGGTTTTTACAGTTCACAAAATGTGATTATTGTGGTACTTCTGTGTCTAAGAATTGTATTTTAAGATAAAGCCAATAAACGGCGCCGAAAATCTGTTTGCACAAAGGCGCTTCAACTGCCGGACGCCGGTCCTGAGTGCAATTCACATTTAATCTCTTCTATCGCTTGGAAACAGGTGAATTTTTACTTGTTACGTGCTATAAAAACTCTTACCTGTTAATAGGCAGCATAGTTCGATTTTACACTTCCAACAAATAGATTTATTGTTTCTATAGCATTAACAAGAAAAAATGGCTCAAACTGTTTTGACCTTACCGGGCAATATCAAGATGCCTACCATCGGTCTGGGTACATTTGATGTGAGTATTAATATTTTCATTGCTATTGTTGTTTCTATTTAATGAAATAATTAATTAATAGGCTAGAGATGAGAAAGAAATCGTAACAGCTTTAAATACCGCTTCAGAGGTTGGTTATCGTCATATAGATACAGCATATGCATACGATAATGAAGCAGTAATTGGTGGAGTTTCAAAAGAATGGTTCAATTCAGGCAAATTGAAACGTGAAGATGTATTTATTACAACCAAATTACCA
>JAZBGY010000914.1:19330-35042 GCA_037414755.1 Lydus trimaculatus | reverse complement strand
TATATATATAGAAATGGGTTAGTTTTGTGATTAGCCTATACACTGTATTTTTTTTGGGGGTGCTAATTTAAATTCTGGGGGTGCTTAGCACCCCCAAGTACCCCCCTAACTACGCCTATGGTGAACATCTAAATTTCCCATTTTCCACTCTTCATAGGGCAATATTTCAAAACGAATAATCATGGATAAATGTGGTAAAACGTAAGCAAAACGGCTATTGCAATTGCAATTATTCAACAATTTTAATATGAATTCTAGTAACAATTTTTCTTTATTTACGATAACAACCGACAATTTTCTCGCAATAATTCTTATAAATTACGATTTCTAGTTAGAAAAGTGACATAAGCATCTAATATAATGCTTATAAAAGTCATTCTATCTAATATCATAAATATGAAGAAACAAAAGCTCATCAATTAACTTATATGAGGCAACTTTTTTGTTGTGGTAGATAAAATACGTATGTATCTCTGGCAATCTAGAAATCCAAACACGTTCTAATATTATTTAGTTTGAATTACTAGACATTAGATAATTGTACTTTTCAATAAAATTCCCCTTGAGACAGATACTTGTTTCAAATGTTTTTTTCAAATAAAACCTAAATACCACTTAAGGAATATTTAAAGCTTTATTACAGATAATTTTATATTGTGATCGTTAAATGGTTGTCGTTGTTCACTAATTACACATTAGAGACTTAATCATATTTCTATCTTGAACAGATATTTTAAAAATGTCAAAATCAGTTTCTTAACAGATAAGTTGGATAAATTTAGAAAGTTTCTTTTTGGATAATTCAACGGATTTGTATTTGATTAAATTCAGATAATACTTTCCATTGTTTAATATTCCGTAAGAAGGCGATTGTACAAGATTGATGTATACGAGCTTAATCGCCCGTTGAGCTTTTGAATTTATTGTATTTGATGTATACTGGGGGGTGGCCCGTGGACAGACATCTGTCTTAAACGGACGTTTTCTGTTTCCTTAATGTACACTAAACCCATACTGTTAATTTCATTTGATCTTCTCATGGTTTAAAGGCAGTTCTATCGTATTTGTTAGCTTGGATTTTTACGGTTTATATACTTTAAATCCCAAAAGTAAGGTCTTTTATAGTTTTTATAAATAAAAGAAACGTTTATTTTGCATATTGATTATATAATTTTAAAGGATGAACCTTCAGATATTTTTCTACATAATCACCATTTCGGTCAATGCATTTTCGTAGCCGCTATGGCTGTTTTTCCATGCCCAGCGTTGAACCTCATCTTTCACTTCGTCGTCGTTGCTGAAGCGCGTTTCAGCAAGATGTCCCTTCAACTTAGGAAACAGATCGTAATCACTGGGTGCCAAGTCCGGACTGTAAAGTGTTGCAGTAGAGCGACTGTTTGACGGGCGACGTGAAAGCGAGCGTTATCGTGGAGAATGCTTAAGCCCTTGCTCAACATACCTCTTCTCCGGTTCTGAATCGACCGACTTAGTTTTTTCAAGGTTTCACAATATTTGTCAGCGTTTATTGCGATCCCAGGAGGCATAAAGTCGGCCAACAATACCCCTTTTCGATCCCAAAACACAACAGATTGTGTGTTGTTTGAACTTTTGAGAAGGCGGCGAAGAGGAATGCCGCCACTGACGCGAATTGTTGTTTCGTTACAAGTGTGAAGTGGAACGCATAGGTTTCATTCCCACGTTAGGTATATCAATCGGTTTTTTACGTTTAAAAAATGAATAACTGATCGAATTTCGCACTTGGTGCCAATCGGGAGCTCCATTACAAACAACTGCCACCCCAATATTGAGTGTCCCAGAACAATGCGAGTAGGCATTTTTGAGAGAGGGAGAAACGCCACACATAACAGTGTTGTCAACAGTCACACGAAGTGTTTCCCCGCATCCCAGCGCTGTGGAGACCTTGATTTTGGTAATACCCTCCTAGATGCTGGATGTCCCTTTATAATAAACTTTGCTTTTAGATGTATAGAAACAATGCAAATACTTGTTCATGATCTGATCACTTGTGTTGATGCCCGAGATCATTCTGTAAGCATTGGCTTTGTATAATGCTTCAACAGAACCGTTGTTTGAGCCAAAAACCTATTCATTGTTAGCGTTCTATTTATTTGATAGTCGTAATTTAATATCAAGCGTTATTCTAAAGAATGAGCGCATATGCATTGTTTTATTAAAAAATGCTTAATTTAGAAAACAGAACAAATCGCTAATAGGATATAGAATTTCCAAGACCGTTTTCAAATTAAAAATAATGACTGTTCAATTGCAATAATACAATTATTCCTAACTTTCAATAGGCTTTCAGTGAACTGTAGCGTATAAACACCAACAAAAAAAAAACATCTATTGTAATTATTGTAATTGTGAACTAAATGAAACGAAAAAGCGATTTTAAACTTAACAAGATCGATTTTGAATATATAACAACAAAATTTGTAAAAGCACCATTCCAACCTATAAGAGAAACCATCTCAATGCATATATTGAAGGTTTCAAACAAATTATAGTCGATAATGGAGCAGCTTTTACACTTCTCTTATACTAACAGAGTGTATATAGAAGTTTGTAACAGCAAGTTCCTTTTATGCTATACGAAAATATGATTTTCCGATAATAATAATAATAATGGTTAACGGCTAATTTTATGTTTTACTTTTTATAAAACAATTAGTGCTTGTATAAAGCACTTGTAGCCTGTAAATTTATTATCAGTAAAGTTTATCATGCAAAACTATTACAACTATACTAAACTTTCGAATTTCCGTTTATGTTAAAACGGGAAAATTATTGTTGCTGAAATGTCTACACCTCGGTTTAAGTTATTTCCAAATTTTGGTTCATAATATGGATGAATAAATTCGGTATTATTCTCTTATGGTGATATTACAAAATGCCCTATAATTCGTCGAGAGAATAAAAAAAAAACAACAATAATTTTACGCTTTTTTTGTATAGGAACAAATCGCCGTTATCTAACGTTACATTCAAGAATTATTGTGGAAATTTGCTCATAATGGAATTAACTATAAATCAAACGACAGGATGGACTAATATGGATATATCCCTGTTTCGGAAAGAGTATTGTACGTGATTTGTAAGCTATAAGTGTAGACACCGTCTATCTACCACCACCTACATGTACCGAATTAATTTGTATTAACGTTAAAAATAACCGATAAAACTGTCTTTATTGTAAAATAAATTTGTATAGATTTTTATCTAAACGTGTTGAATTATGAGGATGTACGTCCATCAAAACTACAATAAATGTCAGGTTTACGCAATAAAAAGCTCAACTTTTCGTTGTAACAGTCTAAAAATGTCACTGACAATAATAGTCATGTTTTAGTGAAATTTCATTTGAAAATATTGGCTTGATAAACCCTAATTGTTGTTGTTTTTTTTTCGACTGTAAAAATACTTGTCGCTAATTTTTTGTTGCGTAGTTTACTTCAAAACATAAAAGAAAGGGACTAATGGTAGTCTCATCAAGCGTAAAAGCGTCTGGTACAATGCACAATTGTACAATTCGTGATTAATTAAGTGGTGTTATGTATACAGAGTTACACCCATTTCTATTTTTTTTTACCACCCAATATAGCCGAAATAAGTCGCAATTGTCACATTAATGTTAAGTCTTTTGTGAAATATTATAGATCTTGATTTGAAATTGATCAAAAGATGGCCAATAAATGTCAGAATTCTGGTTGATATATTATTGAAGAATACCATGAAGTTGGTTGATGATAAGAATAGAATCGATTGTAGACTTAAAGGAAGTTAATTTGTCACAAAATTAGAACAATGAAGTCTTTACGACAATCTACTGAACATTTTTTATTCGTTATTTTAAGTAGTTTAAAAGCTATCAAAACTATAATTAAACCAAATATAAACCACTGTCATCTAATCGAATTCCGTTTTAGAATATCAAATGTGTTTAGCAAAAACTCACATTTCCATCAACCAATGTTACAATAAAGTTTTAAAAGCTTCTTAAAATGTCTGAAAGCGTAACCAACATTTAAATTTATATAACATCTATTTATGTTAACTAAGCTGTAAAAGTAACAACAAAACATACTATACATTGCAATTATACACAACAATTAAGCTTAAAACATCAACGATATGCAGAAATACGAAATGAATGAAAATTCACCAAACAAATGTTTAATTTCGTTGGAAATTCCACTAAAAGTATGTTCATTTTTGTTAATTCTGTCATGGAACAAAGATGTTACTATTCTCATCATTGAAAGTTGGGATAAGTTGAGTGAGAATAAATGTATTCGACATGAGAACACAACGGTAGAATTACAGCTATTAAACAGGTTGGTACTTACAAAGCGTGTTGAAAAGGATAATATAATAAGCTTAGTTTCATTTGCGAGTAAGAGAACAAAAAAAAAAAACAACTCCTTTTAATTCGAATAATTTATAATTCGCTCATTTCGCTTCAAAGAACTCAACTGTAGCTTATATAAAAGAACTAGAAGAAATATACATAAATATAGATATAGTTTAAGCAATTTCTCGGATGGGAACAATCCAATTTATTTGTGTTCCATGACGAAAGTGTAGAAAATTTAACAATGAACGACAAGCATAAAACAGTAAAATCGTCTATATAGTTGGGCGTCTTTCCATTTATCGAATATTAAATGTTCAAACTGGCAATGATTTGATTTATAACGCACGTTTCACATTTGATTTGTGTCTAGATTTTCGTTTTTTTTTCTTCTTATCAAATCAATTCCATCAGAAAAAATTAAAAATTTAAACAAAAAATGCAACCCATTTTCTATAATACGAAAATTTCAAGCTTATACAATCTAATGAAACAAATTGTTCTACAAAGAACACACAAAAAAATATTTACGATCCAAAAACTGGATAGTATCATCCTAACGAGAGTGTTGGTGGTCGGTCGTCTTTCATAGCGGAATTTTCATATTTATGAGGCTTACTTGTTGTTTTTTTTTCTCTTGCTACAACGCTTGTTATTGTCATACCCTTTCTACCAATAAATAACTAACATCATCTAGATAGTTTCAGTTTTATATCAAATTTGAAGCATTTATGCGTCTTTTCATTGGAAAATTATTGTATAATAGAGAGCTCTATTGATTTCCTTCTATTTGTCGCTAGTTATCTGTTATAGCTGGATTATCAGAGGAATTCTAGTTAAGAACAGAAATGTAGACATCAATATATAGAAGGTAATTGGAAACGGTATCAGAGTTATAAAGCATTCTCGTCTTGTGAGTTATACGCGAGTTTTCTATTTTGATCTAATGAAATATGAAGGAGAGAAACATAAGAACAGCTTAACAGTACTGGAGAAATACAGTCATATCTATATTTTAAACTTTGCAATTTTACAATACGATTCTCAACGTTTCATCTCAAAAAAAGAAAAGAAAAGTATTGTTACATTTATTACCTCACTGTCAACTAGTCTGGGATATTGTTTCTGTTGCACTTAAAAAAACTGTACAGTGTATGAAATATGAGAGATGAACCTTACTCTTCAAAATTTACAAAAACTGACCGTTTTGCGTTGTTTTGGAAGTTTTGTTCTTGTTTTTCAATTACGTTGAGATGAAGTAAATCAGAAGAGATCCTCCTATAAAGAATCACGTTATATATGGACGCGATCTCACACTACCGAACCGTCTATAAATTTTCTAGACAATGTAGGATAACAAGTAGGGCTTCACAAAGCCCTAATTAGAATTTTACATTGTTTTATAAAATAGAACTACATTTAAAGAACTACAGACTCAATTTATACATGTTTTCGGACAATATACTATATTCTTATCACTGTGTATCATAAATGAACAGAAATTTAGAAAAAATCAATTAGAGTAGAAATCGGAAAGAACTACATCGGTCGAAATCTGCGCCACCATCCCCACTTCTACAACTCATATGGAAAATACGTGCTGTTATAGAACCCCCACCACCTCAACCGAACGACGACCGTGACGATTGTCTATGTATTTCAAACGAAACACTACTCTAGATTACCTTCATTAGACAGTTAAAGACAACTTTGTAACGAAAATTACTTCTATAACGTATGCCTAAATAAAAGAAGCGTTTTATAAGAGACAAGAATCGTAAACTGTACTATGAAGAAGATTAAACAAAATACCGAAAGACTACTGTAGAATTATACGAATTATCGAGGTATAAATTACAATAAACAGCTGGTAGTTACTGATAGCAAGTCCAGTAGATTGTTTTCGTAGATGCTACTGGCCCTTGTATTCTAAAACAAGGCCACAATTAAGACTATCGAATTACTATACTTGACTAAAATTTACCGAGAAGTGGATGATTTACTCTATACAAACTGTATTTAGCCACCTTCGAACACAAACACAAAAGATTAATTAAGGATAATCAATAAATCGTATCCATCTGTCAACAAATAGAGTTAATTCAACCAAGAAGAAGAAGAAGGTGCATTTCACCGAATAGTGAAATTGGTTATACCATTTCCAGTTAAACTGTTGTAATAAAACAAATGGAGATCGATAATCCATACAGGAAGCGACAATGTTGCTTTTACGATAGAAATCAATGCATCTAAAATTGAATTCACTCTTTTAAAAAAATCTTACAACAAAAACAATTTATCAAAAATGAAATTGCTTTGCGAATGACTCAATCACATGAGATGAAGTTTAAGAAATACACAACAACAACAAAAAAAAAATACAGAAAATATTGAAAGAACGCACATGTTTGCGTGTAGGAAATTTACCGAAATAGGATTATAAGATGTTGACTTTTGGCAGTGTCAAGAGCGAGTTTCATTCCTCCTACATGAAGTTTGGATGAAACTTACGAACTTCATTAATAAGAAAACTCTAATGTATTTTTTTTTCTTCTTCTCTTTCACATTTTGATCGAATTTTAATGGAATCTCATGTTTGGAACAGTTTTGACGTCTTCCAGTATTGAAATGTATCAAAATTATGCTATCTATCTGGGTGTGTAGGTGGTGTTCTATACTCTAGGGAAATTGCGTACCTGTTCATATAATAAAGAGACTATGAGAGTAGTATGAAAATAGAAAGTTTCCGTAACTGATTTGTATCGATTTTCTAGATTCATAATGTTTACAAATCGTAGGATGCAAGATAAAAGTTGAAGTTAATTTGATAAACTTAGACACAATATAGAAATCAGTAGATAGAAGTTTGTTTTCTTGATTAAATCACAAAACAATGATTGTAATTAAATTTTACATTTGCTATAATGAAGGCAATGACAGCAGCGATACCGCTCTATCCCTTCATTAGATTCTGAGAGTAAACCACTATTGTTTGAACTATAAACAAGGCACTTCTTGTTTCACCATATTCACATAAACCATTTTCTCAATGACAGTTATCAACCGATAATATTATTGTTCATAATAAAGGAAGTAACGGTTAATTATCGTGGGAGTATGTTTAAGTTGGATTGCACTCATGTGGAAGTTTGTTTAACACATTCAAGTTCCTTTGCGGTCGGTTTAATTTTAATGTGCGGCTCTAAAACAGACCACCTTCACTGATTATCCTTAGACTACTTCATATCCTTGATGATACATTAAGACGATTTATTCTAGCATAAAAGCTGTCTTACAAATTGAACTGGCAATGAAGCTACCGTAATTGTTATCCATGGCAATATTACAACTGAATGCTGGCAAATCTACAAAATCAAAGATCGTACAATTTAATGTTCAAACAAATACGAGAGAAATCCAATTTGTGTCACAACAATTGTACACTTTTATAATGGAATTAATAAAAATGAAGGGTTATAAGGTAGATTTTTAGTAGTTGCCTGTAAGTGTCTGTTTAATATGAAGTGATCTTGAAACACCAACAAGAGACTAGCTGAAAATCTTTTGAAAGCGACTTGAACTATTCTTTAGTAAACTTTTTGACTTGTCGCACGAACAGCCACTTTCTATTGTATTACACTTTAGGGTCCTTATCGTTTCCACAAAATCTAATGAAACAAGGCACCACCCATCAATAATCTTCTCAACTTTCAATATCAGTTACTAAGCTTTCTCATGATAAGATAGACAAAAGTTGAAGGTATGTAAGTTATTTCAGGTGATCATTACAACATTCTTTATACTTCCTGTTGCTGTCATCACTCATCAGTCAAACTTCTAGTTTAGTAAAGTTAGCTTATTCAAACGTCTATTGTGATAACTTACGTGTCATAAATACGGCTTCCTATTCAGTAAACTTTGTCGTTGTGGCTTTACAACAATGTGGATGCTTTTGATTGAATAATGACAGTGTAAACTGTTCGAAAAGTGAATAAAATTTATTAAATGGTTTCGATTTCTGCACAAAAACGATGGGCTTTTAATGCGCTTATTGATAATAATTTGCAAAAATTACAAAGCTTCTGTGTAAAATTAATGAAACGGAACCAATAAATTACGAAATATTAGAAGACTGCCGAAAACGTTAGTCGATTTGAAGATAAAGATAGTTTTTTTTTTGTGACATTTTTTATTAGAAATATGAACGATCCTTAGACTCGTAGAAGCAGATCTTGTTGAAAAAAAAAGGAGAGATTTTTTTTATTATTGCTACATAGAGTCAGAGCTATAGGGCATTTTTTTCTTATTGAAATTACGGTTCGAAAATGACATTCGATTTTCACGACAGTCGAGCAACGGCTAAAACCCTTATAATCATAATCGTATAGTATCCAAAGCTTTAAGGGTGGCAAGTTATCAAAATGTATTTTGTTGGTAACCTACATGACTTTCTACTTGTTCCATAACGACAATCTTAAAGCCGATCAATAATTTTTGTATCTTATCTGTTTGCTTTGCAGCAGATTTCGTCTTTTAGTAGACAAAAAAGCCACAAATTGACTTGATTACTCTATTGGATTGTATTCGAAGAAAATGATTCGATCATCTTTAATTAATGTTGAAGAATTGTAGGAAATTAGTCAAAGATTGTCGCCGATCAAACAAATTCAAATTCCGGGCAACATTTACACGAAAAACAATTAAACATTACTTTATTGGGTGAAGAGGAAATCGAGATACTCTACGATGAAAAGGTCATGTCAGATGAGTCGGAAGATAATTGAGGACCGGTATAGGAAATGCGACATCCGAAACAGAAAAAAAAAATTATCGATCCGAACTAACGGCGACGCTATTATTATCATCGTAAATGATGATATTGCGATTTTTTCGAAAATAATGAATATAAATAGAATTTAGGAATGACACACAAAAAAAAAACAATTTTCTATCTCCGGATATTTCCGTTATTTGGCTGAATTACCCACGTAGATCTTCTTGTAAAAATATCGTCCTTAATAATCCTTACTTTGCATTTAATCTGATTGAATGCTGACGGGAAGAAAAAAACCCCATCCAAGTCTAGTTGTTTTTCTACTCAACCAGACTTCAATATAACGATGTTTAGACAGACTGTCTTCAGTTTAAGTAATTTATCAAATCTCATACTGATAATATTCGAGATAACTTTGATGGGATGCAGCATTTATTTTGATTTTAGAAATTCCATCGACGGAAATCTCAAATTTTCTAGACAAGAAAGTATGATTAAGAACTACATTATTAATAGAATTTTGTAAAATTTGGCAATACTGCAAATTATCTGTAATTTTCTCTATTTCCCCTTTTATTGTTTCATTCATTTTCCATTCCTTTCTTTAAATTTATGCAAATTAACAACGCAAATATATTCAGATAATGACTGTTACAATAAAATTTTATTAAAAATGTATTTCTCCAAACTTTTGAATTTAAAAGAAGAACGAAAACAGTCCTGTGAAACGTTGCCAAAGTAATGATTTGTATTCTCTATAGACCACACAAAACAAACAACACTTCAAATAAATGTGCACTAACAAGATAAAGACAACAATAAATCTACAATAAAAATGAAATTTTGGCTTCGCTATCACATTCAAATTCAAGCTAATTTCCCAAATTAAACAAACAAAATACCGTCAATTCATATGAATTTCTATAAAATTGAGTGTGTATACGTTTATGGTTGATGTGGGGAAACAACGAACAACATCCCATCCAACTAGATTTCTTGACCTGCCTTTATGAAACTTAATTAAACATTATTAACATAGCTGACGGGATTGTTACGCTGTAATGCCATACTTGCAATGAATATTAAACTCTCTACATTTAATTTAATAGACTGTCACGGTTATCGTGTTCATTTCAACGTATTTTTGGACGTATACAGTGTGCGGCAGCAAAATAGGTATATGGTGAAAAACTCAGCATTATCCACTCTTATAAAGAAACAACGGACAGTTGGAAGTGTTGTTGGTGCCACCCATCTCTTATCCCTAGTATCGCTCTTTATACAGTAAGAAAAACGCTGATGTATGGAAGAGGGATGATTTATTAAAAACCAACTAGGGATAAGTGGCGTCTTACACTTCTGACTGACCAGTTTCTCTTTATGTCATTCCCACTCACATGGAAGATATGAGAGTGGGTAATGTCGGTGCTCTTTCCTATGTACCTATTTTGTTGCAACATTACATTTTGGTGGATGCGCCGCGGTACTTTCCTCCTGCAAAATGGATTAGAATCGGTGTGTGCACGCGGCGCCTCCACCAAATTTTCATAGTTTACGTACGAAAGTGCCCCGGCGCATCCACCAAAATTCAAAAGTGGCTTAGTGCCGGCATCATATAACTACTCTCGTAGTATTGATTACAATTATTTTTTGAAATGGAAAAAAAGCAATACATTTAAAAGGATGAAATTTGGTGGATGAACTAAGCGAGTATATCGATTTATTTTTTTTTGTTGCTTCTTTTCAATATAAATTTTATCAAAATTTCCATTTTTATGGCTGACAGAATCTGAAGAAAACTAATACGTAAATATTTAATTTCGAATAGTTATTTCGGGTTATATTTGAAAAGATATATGTTTATCCCACCATCTTTCTAGTTGAACCAATATTCTAAAAACGAACGGGGGCCCCACCAGTCACAGTCCTTGTGCTAGCGATTTTCACAATAAATTCTCAATTGAATCGACTTTCTAATCGAAAGATTTATAAAGATATTTAGTAAAGCGTAGAAGGCAAAGAGAGAAAGAGAGAGTTAAAATGGACAAAATGACATTTTGCACACACAGGCCTGACTGCTTTATCGTACAACTGAATAAAATTGGGCAATAGAGAGAAAGCGAGAAAGGGACCGAATTTCAGAACTCTTATGTATGTTTCAGATTTTCCAATAAACGACCACGTTTATTTTTTATACAACTATAAAGTTTACAATCGTACATATTGTCACTTTTATAACGTTCTCAAACGAAATTAACTGGAAACTAGACGGGTTTTTTTGTTGTTGTTAGAATATCTCGAAAGAATTTATCCGGTCATCTTATTGCTTGTGTACTTTTCAAATGAACTGTATAATAAATATAGAAAAGAAATTCCCTAAAGATTCGGTATGGAATTCAATATTGGATTGATCATTCAAGCATTTCGAATATTCTGAAAATTCTCGAAGCGTACAACAATTCAAACACGATATCGTATTGTAACATAAGTTAGATATATTTTTTTTTTTGGATCTATAAACACACAAATAGAAACGTTAACTATGAATTGTGATAATTAAATCATTAATTAGTTGGTTGTTATTATGAAAAATACGGCTTTTAATTTGGAAAGAACCCCATTATTATACGATATACAGATTTCCCAAGGCGGTTTCTTCTTAACGATGAAAAGCGTAAGCTACCAGTCAGATGTCTGTTAGAAACAACCATCAATCAAATACCGACTAGTTAATTGAGTAGACTTTACTGTAATTAATTTAGTATGTAGTTAAATATCAAATTATTCGTAATGGGGTATTTGTTTCTATAACTACTAGAATTTTGCGTTGTTGGTTGTGACTTTTAAAGAATTATTCTTTTGAAAATTAAAAAACTTTGTTCATAAAATGCGGGGTTAGTTAATAGGCTGTTTTCTCCATTAAACTAAAATATTTATCTTCCAATCTTGATGTAAATTATTTCTGTGATATTTAAAGTAGCACTAGATAGAAAATTTTGATAAATTTTGATGGTAAAAAGATGATTTCTATTCAATTAAAGTGCAATATTATGTAAAAATTGCAATTTTAATTTCCGTAATCCTTTCGTCAAATTCAATTAAATCGAATTGTGAATTAATAAGAGAAGGAGCTAGAGGATTTAATTAAGTCAGAGCCAAATTGACGCGTGAAGATTTCCATAATCCGCTTTATTTCTAATTCGTTCATTTTTCTTCCAGTTGTAATTAATAGAAATCTACTTTATGTTTTTTTCTAGTAAATAAAATAGTAAAACATTTAGATGGTGGTCGACTATCTGATAAACAACTTTTGAATTTATTCTAACAACTAACAAGTGCATTTGGATTTCTAAATTAAAAAAAATCGTAATTTACATTCGCTTATCAGAGATTTAAAGAACAAAGTGGCGTACACGATTCTTTCTTTATTCATCATACAACTTGTAATAAAAATATTCCTGTTCGTGTTACAAATTATGAGAGTTTTATCGAAGAATTTCCATACACGTATGTGTCAAGGTGTATTAAAATAAAAATATAATAATGCAGTTGACAATTTCCATATTCACTAATAGGCAATTAGCACAATTTGTAGGTAATGTATAGAATTTATTGTACATTCAAATGTCATTCTCTAAATATTTATTGAATTCCTCTTAACATACCCTTTAGGATTGATTATTTGTTATTAGTTACATTAAAATAGACATGGTCGATATAATAACATTGTCCATTAATTTTGGTGTATAACTGTATCAAACTGTAAGTTCGTCAATTACTCTTCGGTTGAAATTTCACCCTTTATATCCTTTACTATAACCACAAATGCTTGTTGTCGTTTTTTTTTTTGTAAAATAAAACTAATTACACTTTAACTTAAAGATAATTCGCACATAATTAACCATTGCCTTTTGGATAAATTGACGCGTTTCTGATTGATGTCCAATTTTGACTAATAATGCCCGTCAATTTTCATTAAATTTGTTGCAGAAAACCCCTATACGTCTATCAATAGTGTTAGTAATTGATGAAGTATAAAGGGATGAAGTGGAAAAATTTGGTGGATGCGCCGGTGAAATTACTGATATTGTTAGATTTATTTTTGAATACACCTGTTCTAGCAACCGGATTTGTTTTGTATATAAGCGGCTTAAGTTTGCATGTCCTTTTGAAAATATAGTAAGATTGATTTTCTGTTACAGAGCCTTTTTGAGGATTTTGTGCGTTTGTTGTCCACGTCAAGTACGGCATCGTTACCAACCAGCTTTTCGAAGTAAACCAAGTCAGGTAATAAAAAAACACTTTCGTGAGTAGAACTAAATCCCATATGGACTAAAGGACAAAAGTGAAGTTTATACAAATCGAGATAAGTGAACCGTACTATATCAACTTCACAAATACAAAATATCTACTTGTAGTTTTGCCAGAAGTTCTACTACTAGTCGGTTCGTAATCTCGAGAATCTCTCTAGTAAACTTTTCTTTAAAAAGAAATTTATAACAAACTAACGTTATTTTTAGCAATAATAATTTAATTTAATTAGTAATTAAAAGGTGATATGTAAGTAATTTTAAAATTGCCACATTTTGAATGCCACAATTGTATTGATCCTGTTTTTTTATAAATTTCCACAAAACGCCTATAGATTTCTCTACCAATTATGATAGAATCAGTTAAAGTGAGCCAAAATTTTAGTTTTCCACTATGCTAGAAGTTGTACAATCGAAAAACGTCCTCCTTCCGTTAATTAAACGAGAAAACAGCATTTAACACCCGTACATCAGGTTTGATTGATAACTGTAATTGTTGCAGAGCTTCTCATCGCAACGCTATTACTCTTCGTACTCTCTACGCCATAACTCCTGTGAACAGACATACATTTAGCACACAGCCCCGCCTCGATCCTCTATGGAGATTGCCTCCAATTTGCCCTTTACTCGATCCACGTCACTTTTCTATTTTTAAAAGTTCACCAAATTTCCAGTTGATTGTAATATGCTCCTAATTCCGACTCTAACATCACTATCATCATCATCATCATCATCACTATTACCTACACAGCTATTCATTGATTTCCATTGATTTGGTTCGAAATATACGGGCGTATATGCTCAAGGTATGAGTACGTGTAATTTAAACATTTACACACATGAAATATTTCCAGTTTTTCTCCACACTGATTGGATCAATTGTAAAAATAGGATTTTAATTAATGACAATAAATTCCTTCTCTTTTAATCGTGGAAATTCTATTCCCTCCTTGACGAAACGAGCTCCCAACGTCAAATTCTTCAAATACCAGCAATCTTGTTGAAAATCTCCGAACAAGAAAACTACCGAAAGTTTGTGAAAGTGAATTCCTGTCAATACGTCATTCCATTCCAACATTATTTGTATTGGACAAATTATACGAATTATTACTTTTTTCCTGTGTGTGTCAAACAGAACAGAGAAAAAGATCTACTGACAACACATCATCCAATGGAGGATATTTGCATAGTGAACAGACAAAGTGACACAAACACACTTGAGATAAAAATGTTGACAACAACAAGAGGCAAAACGTCACCCATGACGATCGTTTTATTTGAAATCAACAACATTTAGAAATCGTCCCTTGAAGGAAAACCCGGAAAAGAATATAACGGATGAATAATCATTAGGATTTTTATTTAAACGGAAAACTCTTCAGTAGAAAATTCAATTCGTTTTAAGTTTATTTTATTTTTTTTTTGGCCAAAAAAAGAAGAGAAGGAATTCAAATCTCGGTTAAATTTTCCATTTGATTAAATGTACAGTTTACCAATGCAAACTTTTAAAATTCTTTCTCGCTATGTATTTAAAGCTAAACCCGGACAATAAAAGGAGGATAAAACGTTAAAATCTGTTGGAACGGAAATTTTGATTTTCCTCAAAGTAGAAACAGAGAAACCAATTTGTTCGCTTTGTTATCGTTTATTTACCTCTGTGAAACTCTCCGAAAAGAGTCGGACCTATTTGAATGACAACAACAAAAACATCGTCTAATATAACAACTCAAGTTGTCATTCGACATTTTCATTTTAAGAATCGTTGAGTGATAGTCCTATAGTAGAGAAAAACTGGAAAATATCGAAAAACATTCGATGTTTTTACAAATTAATGCACATGTTTAACGTTGCACGGCTTTCAAGGAACGATAAAATATTGAATGTTTATTGTTTTATTGTTAATTTCTCGATTATCACTTTTAATCAAAAATAGCACCCTTCAAATTTTCATTGAAAGTTTCAAATGGAGAACTTGATAATTTGTAATTTTTACTAATTAAAAACTACAACCGAATAAACTTTCAACATTATACAGTTTCAATTAAAAACTTCTCTAAAGTATATATAGATTTACTAGAATTCTATTTTATGTTGCTGTTCTTAGCCTTTTTTTCTCTACACAATATTGTAAATGTCTCACCCACTTTGCACTGGTTTTGGTTTTGGATACACTTTAATAGCATTTATACACGCTGACTGAACGTTTATTCTACATATTTCCTATCTCTTTTATGTGTACAGTTTGGTTGGATTCAT
>JAZBGY010000914.1:0-19257 GCA_037414755.1 Lydus trimaculatus | reverse complement strand
CACACGAGACTGTACGTTTTATATTGTGATTAGGCTAAAAGAGACAAATCTAATAGAAGTAGGAGGGAATGGCGGTATTAGAGTATCACGTGATTTACGTAAATATATCCTCTCATAGTATTCGAATAATTCTTTCTCTTTCTCTATCTCTCTGTTTATCTTCCAACTTTATAGTTTCAGTTCTCATGCATTAAAGAACAGTCACTGTTTCTATTAAACCCTATGACCAGACGAATATAATTTCTATGCTGAAATTCTTGTAAGTATATTTGACGAAACTATTTCCATACAAGACTTATATGTGGGTAGGAATCTGTATGTGTGCAAATCCAACCTTATTACTACTGCCATATTTCATGAATCAACAAAGAAATCTTCGATCAAACGAACTGTAAGAACATGAACGGTAAATTAAATTCAAATCAATCGTTTATGCTCCATTTGTTCGTTCCAAATTTGAAATATATGCTTAAAGACAAAAAAAAAATTTATCTACCACATCGTGGATTTTACCACTGTTGATGTTAACCAACAAACAGAACACAATGAATATGTTATTGTTGTGTGGGAGGACATCTGAGATGTATGTAGTGATCATAATAAAAGTTGTGGTAATGTAGCTTTACCAAAACAGCATACAAAAACACAGAAGTCATTAGAATTTTAAACTATCATCAACATTATAAAGCTATACAACTTTCTATTATTATAAAATACATCGATTAGTGTTCTCACATTTGTATACATCAACTGTGCAAAATTATGTTGATAAGGTAACGAAAATAATGTGAGACAGTCATCAAAACTCTTATAGATCTGATATAGAGCAACTTAATTGCGTGGCATAGTTTGCACAATAAGAGCGGACTATCCTAGGATCTCCATACAGTGATAAAATATAAGACAAATAATCGATTAAGATCAGCATGGAGGCAAAAAGGGCTACTACCGAGTTTGGACAAATAAAATCTTCAGCACTTCCGTCTATTCAAACACGAAGGTAGATTATATTAGATTATATGGGTTGTTTGGCCACTATAGCCTTCCTAAATTGCGACCACAGCTGATCTATTGTTCTTAACCCTCCATCTATTGATATCCCAGGAAAGATATCTTTTTAGCAAAGCTAACTATCTCTCTGGGAGACTTCTTTGCCACTTGAGCAGGTAATAGAGTCACACTGCTACAGCGGGTGAGCCATATGTGAGCCAAGGCATCACATTTGCATAGTATGTGTTCAGAGGTTTTATTTTCGATTTACACAAGCTACATCTGTCACTGTCTGCTTTACCCAGTTTTTTGAGATGGTATCTCACTGGACAGTGCCCCGTTAGGTCGAGAAGCTTTCTAATATTCTGTGGAAAATAGTCAATACATAAAAGTAAAGCTTGCAGGGGTGGATTACACAGGGATAGATGAGTTAAGACTCCTCAACCACTATTCCATCTTACACAAACAATATCCCAGTATTAGCTTAGGTTTAGAAAACTTTTGGTAGATAAGGGCTATTTTTGACGTCACAGCACTACCAATTCTGATCAAAATAATATAATAGAAATTGCAAATTATACGTATTGAAATTGAAAAACAAAAGCATATAAGAGGTTTATTACAAATTTGAGAATTCGTCATTTACTGGCTACATTTAAGTATTCAAAGCATAACTGTAGCGTTCGTAACGAATTAACGATAATTTGAATAATTAGACTTTGCTGTTAGAAAACATGAATTGAATAAAAATCGGTTGTACAAGAGAAACGAATTGTTATTATTACAGATTTATATAATCAATAGCGTTCATTTTTTTTGTGTATAAGAATTGAAGATTTATAATTCCATCTAAAAGGAATCTCATTAATGAGATAAATATTCTTGTGAAACGCAATATTTTCCAACTATTCTATTTCTTTCAATCAATTGTTTACTGAATATTCTATCTCATACATATTCATTATTTTTTGGAACAAAACACAAAAACCTTTATATCTCCTATTTTGTTTTTTCTTCTATTTTGCTTCGTTAGAGGACGTATTCTATATCAGATCTCTAGACAACTACGAAATACGAGAAAGATAGAGAGAGAGAGAGAGAGGAAGAGGAAAAAATTAATAGAATTCATATGTATTGCACATTAGTTGTTTGTTTTTTTTTGTTTTTTTCGTTCTAAGGGTTTGATAAGAACAAGTAAATTGGAATGGCTAAATCTACTATTTTAACAAATAGCCAAGATTTGCGTAGTTCGTTTGATCGCATCAAAGACAACCCAATGTAATCCGTTTAATCCTGGTTAGTTTTAACCCCAATGGAAGGCCTGCAATATATTTTCTTTTATCTTACACAATTCGCCTTGTACATATCTATATCTATATCTATGTTTATCTATGTGTTTATCTGTATATAATCATCATAACATATATCGCTATCACCTTGCTCATTTTTAGCCCTTTTTTTATTTTGTATTAACTAAAAATTTCAAGATGCACTGTAATGTAGACACTAATTTAACTTTCACCAACACTATCTTATTAAAGTTTGAATTACTTCAAATTTTGTTATTTATAAAGCAAACAACAAAAGTCCATATTTGGTTCAATGTATGTACGTTAGTTGTGAAAAGAATTTCGTTATAAGAACAATATCCAGGGTGTTTTAATAAAAGTTGAAGAAACTTGGATATGAGATAAACAATCCAATCACACTTCAATTCTCTTGACGACTAATACTTCAATACAACAAACACGTATACTGTTTGTTGTATTGAAGTAAAAGTTTGCTTTGTAATTAACAAAAATTGAAGTTGCTCTATGTTTATTTTTTGTTTGTTTTATGTAAAAAATGATGATTAACTTGTATATTGATTTCAGCAATATTTTAATTCACATACAGTAGAAAATGCACCAAATAGTGTAACATATTCATCAGTTGGTCAACATGAATTGTATCCATTGTGACGCCACGTCCGTCCTAGACAATCAACATCAACATTATCGAGTGGAAATAGTGGATCGCCTACACATCGTGTCCTTCATGCTTGTACACCTTCACCAAGCACATTACGTATGTCATAGAATCACCAAACTATTTCATCCTAATTCTATATTTGTCAAAAAAAAAACAGACTATAATCTGTCTATTTTTGTTCCGTTCCACAATCAAACAATCCAAATCTATATAGAGAGATATAAATGAATGTTATCAATTATATTTTGATTCTGTTGTATTGTTTTTGAACGATTTCTATCTCTATATATTCGGGTGAATTGTTAATTGTTTCCATATAATATATTGAGATGTAAAATTTTTTGAAATTCTCATTGAATTCTATCGAGGTATATTTGAATTAATATAAAAATGTTTGTTAGAACAACATTAGAAATCTAGAGGGGGGAAAAGTGCGCTTTTTTTTAGAAAAAAACAAATATTCTCTAGATATTTAGAGGTCGTATTTACAGAAAAAATAAACAACCCTCTATGTCTGTATTATTAAAATTAAATGAGACGAACTGGTAGTGAAGTTGTATGAGTGGCTGTGCGTGTATGTTGTGTGTTTAGAGGGAAAAAATAGAGACATTAAAGTATCATTTAACGAGAAATTAAAGGCCTATATTCAACTATTACCTTGTTCCTATCAAACATTAATTAAATTCCCATTCGATGAATAGTTTGTAGTTAGTTTTACAACATTCAAAATACCTGCAGATTATAGGTTTTCTAAAAAAAAAAATTTACAATTTCGTAGAATAACAATAATTATTATAGGATTTGTGATGTTTATCGATAATTATAAACAAATATCGCTAATAAAACAATTAAAATTGATAAAAATTGATTCATTAATTTGTTGTATAAATATTGAAATTTTGGTGGATGCGCCGGGATTACTAATAGAGTTTTGTAAAGACGGTAAACAATTGTAATAAAATTTAGTAAATTTTAAGTTAATGATGAATTCACCCTCAGAAAAAATTCAATGAGATTTCAATAAAATTGATTATTTGTTGTAATATATAGATGCAATCTATTTGTTATTAATTAACAAAAATTGATGATTAATGTACAATTTATGTTAGTTTTCTTCAACTGTGATACAATATAATTATTTATTATTAATTAATAAATAGTAATTAGCTCAGTAATCATCTTTAATAAAGATCATTGTCGGGAATTCTGTATTTTTATAGCCATAATTGAGAGAATTTGTTTAAAACATTAAGGACGATTTATTTATTTATTTATTTTTAATTGAAAATAATAAATAATCTGTGTTTATATTTAATTAACAACAATCATTATGGACCTAGTCAATTATGGTGTCATTATCATATAAACAATCTTATTGTGTTGATGTAATGATGATGTTCTTTAAATTTACATTACATTTTATGAATGTTACTTGTTTTTAATAACAAAATAAAGGAAAATTCTGAAATAACTAGCAATTATTCTTCCTACCAATTATGTTTCATGTTAGCAAATTTTGGTTCAAATATTGTATCGATTCGACAAAATCATTGTGATACAGTTATGATATTGGCAATAATAGATAATTGGGGAGAAAATTTGACAAAAGAGACAAGGCTTAGAGATAAATTATTAGGCCAACACGTGCCAAACTGTAATCAAATTTTAAGACGGACAAAGTGTTCTATTATGATCTGTAGAATCTTCTACTCGACCCCAGAGGGCAAATGTCCCTTTCACCACTTCGATACGTATTATACTGATGGTATTCTATACTCCTACCAAGGAATTTTTTGACCAAAGTTCTCAGAAACATTAATTTAACGATAAAAAGGAAGTAACAAAATTTAACCACATTTTTTATTAATAATGGAGATTGGTCGCCTGTGTGGGTTCCACACTCTCCTACAAGCAAGCCCGAATGGCTGATCTACACAAATATACAATAACACCATTGATCTTTCAAACTTGCCGACTGTTTTTCGGGAAGAGAAAGAGTCTTAAACTAGAAAACGTTAAAAGCACCTGTTGAAGGAATTTGTAATAAACAAAATCTAAACGCTTCAAGGCTCAAACTTTAAAGCTCAACTGTTATGGTGGCGATTTTCTCGAAATAAATGATCAAAATTATACATTCCAATATCCTTATTTAATAGAAAACATAATAAATAGAAACATCACAAATAACACTTTATTTTTAGCACTTCTTGAAGGATTTAGTAGTTATCCGTACAAATTATGCATCAGACGACCCTCTGTTTTACGACAATTCACAAATTATTCATCTAATGACAGAGAGTATTTCGTATTCCATTAGAAAGATTATTTCGATGTTGATATCGGTTTCTAATTTTATCTTTTGTTATTTGGCAACATTCTTTGTAATACTATACAAACTCATACAATCTACTAAAGTAGAGTAAAAGAACTGAAAAATACTGGAAAAATAGTTGATGGAATAGAAGGAAAAAAAACACATGAACTTTAAACATCTCATAGAATTAATTAATCCAACCACTTATCTCAGTTTAACTTATTACCGAAGGGTGTAAAAGTTTTGTTTTAAGTCTCATAGTTAAACAGGTTTTGGGTCTATCTTAAATCTTGGTGGTCGCCAGACATGACGCTCATTTAATCTGATTATTCATAGACAAGTTTACCTTATTATTAGGTAGAAATTAAGATTAAAAGTAATACTTTGGATGAAATATCACTGATTACAAAACGCATTAAAGTTAATTAAAAATAGTACTCTATAGGTGATTCTTTTTTTGCGTTTTAAATCCGAAGAATCTAAAACAGAATTTTTCTATAAGTAATGCAGATTAAAAGATTTGGGTTCTTTATGGTGTGTCTTATCATCTTATCGTTTCATTAATCGAATGAATGGTGATCTACTAATGGAAAACTTGGATATCCGCATTATTATATTAATTTAAATTATAGTGAAGTTTTATAAACAATGTTGAGGATTTGTTGAATTTCCAAGAATTTTTGATTTTTGAAACCGAAATATTTCTTGCTTCTTCTTATATTTGTACTGATCGTCAGAGTAGAAAAAGCTTCTAAATATAATAAGAAAGATATATTTTACCGAAGCAGTAGAAAGTGCCCTCTAGCGAATGCTCAATAAAACTGGAAGCAAAATTGGGTGAAAATCTACAATTCCAAAGCTCCTGTTTGTCGAAATTAAGCGTTAACGGTAAACGTCTCCAGCTTCTCAAACAGTAACAATTATCTGTTCTGCGCAAGGACACATTACTGTTTTATTAGAAGGAGATTCATGGAGTGATCAAAACATTGTTAGATCACAGGGGTTGATGGTTAATTGTAAAATAATAAAATCCACTAGTCGTTGTTTTGAAAAAGCCCAAAAATTCCTATAAATCTTTACGTTTGCCACAGTAAGGTGGAAGCTTTTACAACCATTTTTCGAGCAGTAATATATCTCAAAATCGGCTATTCTAGCCATAATTGAAAAACAGTTTACAAATTTAACATAAACAATTAATAATAAACGAAAGTGTTTTTCTTTTATAATGCTACGCCCAGAAGGTTTGTGCGTTTGGCGCGCCAAATTTATCGCGCGAACCATCGCCGAACTGTAGCGGCTACATTATCATTGTCGTGCAAGAAAGACGAATATTCGTCGTTTAACGACACGGGAATTATAATTATTAAAATTAAGATAATTAACAAGTAATTAACGAACCAAACTTTGTACTTTCTCTTGTCTTTTTTCTGTGTGTTATGTCAAAGAATACATAACTTGTACACAAATACCGAATATTTGCCTTATGATCACGAAGTACGTGTACATCTATGCGATAATCATGCATAAACACTGAACATTCGTACACGAACACGCATATGTGAACCTGGCTTAAGAGGGTGTGTTCGTATTAGAAACGCCAAGTCTATAGAATCAAATATCATTCGATTCGACTCTACTACTACTAGATTCGAATAGTAGACAAAACGAGTTCTAATTTCAATTGTACATATTAGCAAAATTATGATAAATAAAGAAATACTCAATTTCACTCACCTCAATGTTATTGTGCTCATGGAATTTCAGCCAAATTCATCCATTATTCTTTCAGTTTCAGGAACACCATCCACTAATACTAATCCAAACACTAACGCACACAAACACACACACGCACGTTATAAATTTCACAAAACAAATGAAAATAGCTAACTAGATAATTATAAAACTTTATCAAACCGATGTAACACTAGGAAAACTAAACAAATCAAGTACATTCACGGTAAAACCAGAAGTACCATAGCGATCGGTTACGAGACTATATCAATATAGCCTCGAACCCTGATTCGCATTGGTAAAATAGGGATGTATTCTTGGAAAAGTAGTACCAGGCAGTACCGGTACGATTAAATTATTGTTTTTATAAAAATGCATTCTACTTTAAAAGTACTGGAATATGGTTCCGGTACATTCCGGTTAGAAAAAACTACCACCGAACCACCATAAATTTAATAAAATCGAAGAATCAAGTGAACTGTGGTCAAGACCTACTGTGTGATATGTTGGTGAACTTCTAATAAACGGTGAGTGACATCATATAACCTATAATTTTTTTGATGATATGATGACGTCATAAGAAAGAGTGGATGAAAGACAGAACCGTAACGGAATTTTTTCGACCCTATATTAATAATTAACAATATCTTCTTTCTAATTATTTTATCATAAATTTATTAATGCATTAGCGATCTTTTTAATGATAAGCGGTGATAAATTTCAAGATGTTGAAAAACTGAATTCAGGACGCTCATTATGCGTAGATATCTCTTTATTGTTAATCAAATACGTAACGAAATTGATATATTGCAGCATTACGGATTCTTAAGCGGGTTAATAACGCTCGGACATTTACTAATTCTACAAAACTTACCGTAATTTTCTTTAAATGAAAGAAAACACATACCAGAAACATTGTGTTTCTAAGGCCCACTTTACAAGTCGGAACTAAAGCTTGAGCCAACGACGATTATCCAACGCTTGTACTGATAAAAGATAGATGACGCTAGCGCTCATTTCGACTGTATAATGACTATTTGCTGTGTGTTGGTTTTTTCGAAAAAACTTCAAAGAAATTGGCTACAACGTTGGGCGCTCGCTAATTTCATTTTTAGTGTGAGACAACGTGAGACAAACACAATGATTTTAATACCAGACGTGTGTCGGTTGACTATGTTCTGACTTAATTGAGTCCAATGTTTAACCAGCCAAATGTGTGATATCAAGCGGAAGGTGGCAAATTCTTGATTATTAACAATAAACACAACTCATTAGCGTTAAATTGAGAATTATTATTAAGACTGTGGACGTTAGCAAAGAATACATAGCCCATAGAAGCTCATAAGTCCAATGTTAGCGACCCATGTAAATCTTAGTACCTACCCTCAGAGGGCGACACTTGTTCAATGTCGGTAATTAAGGTGATAGAACTCATTGTCAGTAGCAATAGCCACCACTCACTGACCATAGACAAGGACCATATGGTAGAAAGGGGTAAAAAAAAAAATGATGATATTGTTTATAGCGACACACCAAACAAATTACAAAAAAAAAATATTCTTATAATTTAATAGCCCTTGAACGTCTCTACTATTTAGTTTTCAAATCGTCAAAAAATATGAAACCGCCTTCGAGATATTTGGGAAAAACTGATTTTGTAGGGTGAACTTCAACCGCCATTTTCTCTCTTAAACTTGAGTATGGGCATGAATGGCGAAACACGTGTCCCTTAAAATGAATTGCTCTATCCACACCAAAAATTATTAAAATCGGTATTTTCTACTTAGGAAGGTTTACTTGTAAGACAAAGTACATATTATACTACAATTCAAGAAAACACGAAATATCCAATACATCGACCAGTGCATCAGCTAAATTTTTGTAATTGTAACGTTCCCCATTGGAAACCGAAGATCGAATGGGCAATTGCAATTACATCTCATTAGTTTATGCATCTGATAACGAAATCTTTCAAGTATAATCAATTGTAATCAATACGGTCTGATTTGAATTTGCTGGTTAAAAGTTCTTCCACTATAGTTTTGTCGCTAGATGGAGCTAAATCTAGGCAGATTTCATTCGATTTAAGTTATCCATGGCGACTGCTACTGATTGTGAGTTCTGTTGGTAATCACCTTAATTACCGACATTGAACAAGTGTCGCCCTCTGATTTTCAGGGTAGGTACTAAGATTTGCATGAGTCGCTAAAATTGGACTTATGAGCTTCTATGGTTTTACACAGAGATTTTGCGGTAAATTTGAAATTATTAATTATAAACATGACCATCGCAAGGTTATTTCTAGTAAGAAATTATAAACAAAGTTATATTTATTTATAGTTTATTATTGTTATATTTATAACATCGTAATAAATTATTCTATATAATATTACATAAATATTTAAATAATTAAATGTATTTTATTTACATAATCTCATAACAAGTATTCTTCAGTATATAACATTGAAATAAATCTCTATAAATCTATATATAGAATACAGAATAATTTGATAAACAGCAATTGGATTGTTACTAGAAATGGGAAATCTGTTCATCTATAATTCTCTCATTATTTTTCCTCCTTTGAACTGCACCCTACAGTCTACGATAAGAATTTTATACATTTATTGATAAGTTTCGTTTTTAATAATAAATTCCTGTTTAAGAATCAAAAATTCTATTAATTTTTCTCACTAATAAAGAACGATTTTTCTTCATATTTTTTTCTATCATTTTGGCACAGGATCAACCCTACCGTTTTTAATATCAAGAGATTTTCTTTTAATATCTATATATGTATATATTTTTTTTGGTATTGTGAATTGGTACATAGCACCATCTATATATAGACGCTCAAATCCATTGATCACTGACGGATATTTGCGAAAATAAATAAAATCTAAGGGTACGATTACACTATCAAGTAAACACACTTACAAGCGACTTGTAACATATTGGATAACTTGGAGAATATTGACTTCTCATTCATGGATCATTTGTCAATGACTCTATAAGTTAGTTCATTGTTTTCACCAAATGCAACAAAGACGGAAACTCGAAGCAATTTTTTGAACAAGAACTTGTAGTATATGCAAACAGTTCTTTGGATAAGAATATGAACGTTCTACACAAGTAGTACACAAACCACAAGTTATAGCTCAAGTCTTGATCAAAAAAATTACTTCTAGTTTCCGTCCTTCTTGCACTCGGTGAAAACAATGAAGTAACTTATCAAATCATTGACAAATTATTCAAGAATTCATTTAATTTGAGATGTGAATATTGTCCAAAAACTAGACAAGTTATACAACATATACAAGTAACTTGAACAAGCAAAACTTGATAGTGTAATCGTACCTTACAACAAATTATTTTTGCTTATTGAAGCAACAAAAATTTGATATTTTTTAATATCTAGACAAAAAATATTGTCAATCGTTTTTACCAATTTCTCTCATTAATTCTAACATAGATCACACATTTAGAATCTAATACATCAAACAGTCTTAACATTTATCAACAACTATCTAAATAATTATCATATACAACATATATAGAGATATGTCTAACAAATACGATTCATTTTTAACATCTATTTATTTGATGATAATACAGATTTTTATACCAATCTTCTTTAATATCTCTTTTAAAATTATCATTGATCAATGTTTAGTTCATTAAAGCTTCAGCAATTAGAATTGAATTTTGAACATCTGTCAGATCGTATCATTCAAACAATTATCTCTCATAAAAATATAAACAAAATAATTCTGAGCAAATTGGTGTTATTGATTACAACAAAACAAGAATTATAAATAAAATTCTATAGGTTTTTTTGTATAAAATAACAAATTGAAGGCCCCTAAAAATACATATTACAACAAAATTATCGTTTTTACAAAAACACAAAATCATGGCAAATAAATGAGAAACGATTCTTATTTATTTTCAGTCCATTATTTCATGTTTAAAGAGAAGTTTATGAAGTCCAATATCGAAACAGTTCACAAAGAGAATTTACGTAGATTCTACTGGAACAACCACATAATAAATATTGGAATACTGTAAGCATACACGTTACGAATTAAGGTCAGTTCACACGTATTTGTGTACGATTTTCTTGAATTCATTGGATTTTAAATGAAGAATCAGCCAAACGTATGTGAAATTGGCCGGACGTCATGGATACGCGTGAACAAACCTACAATAAAAAGTCCTATTTTGATACAAAAGGAGGTTTAACGTTAGGCCATCCCACAATCAGACTACAAAGACTTCATACAAGTCGTTCATTATTGAAAAACAATGCTGTTACCGCAACATTTCGATCTGAATTGTGAGTACAAAAAGTTTGGTAAACCTATGAAAAGTTGCCATTACAGTGGAATGGGTCTGTATAGCAAAATGTAATAAAAGAACTAGAAATAATGAAAGATAAACAAAGGTTGAGAAAATATCCATCCCATAATTGTATGAACGCCAATTTCCGGTTCTTCGCTAAAACAAATAAACAAAATAGATAAAACAATATTGTCGTTGTATCCATTGTGATTCTTTACAGAGTTTCAAAGAGAATACGCTGAACTGGACTTTGGATTAGGTGAAATAAAAATCGAATTTTCATTCACTAGAAATATTGTTTTCTCGTATAACCCACAATGGCGTTATAGAATGGTATGGGAGCTCTACTTTTCATCAAATTCATCTATCCCAAAGCCAATGGTTGTAATTAATTTTAATTTCTAGATACGTATTTAGCAGTGAAATTGCAGTAAAATCGGTGAATTAAAATGAAAATTCGTTAGCCAACAAGATTCACAGAGCAAAATTAAAATTTACAATTCACAACACGTCTGCATTTACTGTGAAAAAACAAAGAAAACGACATTATTGTGCTGGTGTAGCAGGTATATTAAAAGTTATTCGTTAATTTCGCAAAGAAATTTCGAATTTTCCTGGGAAATAAGGATATGTTGAAGTTTATAACGTTGTAACACTTAACTACAGTATTGGTGGAACAGTTAGTAACATTATTATTAATAATAAACGACCGACAAGATCAAAGGTTGGTACCTTCTTTGAACGACAGTTCATTAACTTCCTACTTAACATTGTGATTTTATTGTTTCATAATTTATTAAAAATGGAACTTTATTATTAATAAATTTACAAAGTTGCCAGTTTACGACTTACCAGAAAGTAGAGGTGTTTCTGGATCAAAAATACACAGGCTGGTAACATACCCGACTTTTGCCGATGTCTGGTTAGTCGCAGGGGGTTTCACGTTAGCCAATAGAGTTCACACGTCTTTATATCTGAGTATCTACCGCGCACGAGTAGATGATGCGGGCGTGTCTCCACGGTGACCTAGTGTATTTTTGTTCCAGAAAGACCTCTAGTCCCGATCTTTACATAAACGTAACGTATATGCTTACATGTTTTACTGTATAAATTATGGGTTAATATCAATGAAAATACCTTTATGAGTTCCAGTTTTCACGATTTTGGTTTTTTTGAGTTATTTGAGTTACTTAAAATATAAATTTTAATTTCTAATTCCCTGCTATCTACACTCACCTTTTAAAAATATAAAAACCGTACGAAATTGTTTATTATATTTATTTATTTATTTTTGTTTTTTTGATAAAAATTCCCTATAAATGTACGGTGTGAAAGTGATTCCATTCATTAGCGTTTTAGAAATTTTTTGAGCTAAACCGTTCGGGAAATTTGTTGCATCAACGTAAATTCTATGTTAAAGGACGGATGGAACACGATTTCTTCTTATTTATTTTTGTTTTTCTGACTATTTCAATTTGATAATTTACGAAATACGTTTTCACACCGTCATCTAATCCCAGCAATATATCCACAATTTATTAATTTTATTCAATTTTTTTTTATCAAACTTATCACTGATTCTAATAAAATTACATTATTCTTAAATATTTATTAAATTGGTCAATTATGTTTATATCTTTATTGATTTATACGTTTGTTTTTGTTTTTGTTTTTTTTTTAATATGTAGACTGCAGTTTGCATGTCGTCGTCGACATTCGCTCATGTCCAGGATGGAGGTGGTCGAACGCCGACGGGTGAACGTCATATTGAAGAATCAAATACTGCCATCGATGAGGAGATATCTTCATCTTTACGGCAACATTCTAAGAATTCATCCAACGTCACCACACCGTCTCGATTTTTATCCATTTTCTGTAGTTGAAGAATTCGTTAAAAATGAGAATTGCAATAAAGCTGTACATGCACGCTCTTTTTAATATATTTTGATCAAAAGTACATTGGCAAAGTACGGCAGCAATATCTCCATGAAATCTCCACTAATGTAGAATCAATGGTGGAGAGAAAAACTTGAACCAGACTCTGTCTTAGGGTACGATTACACTATCAAGTCTTACTTGTTCACGTTAGTCCTTCTTGCATACCAACTTGAACAAGTAAGTCTTGATAGTGCAATTGTACCCTTATTTATAATTATGTAGATGACAACGTTGCCGCAGTTGCTTGTGTACTTTTAACGGAGAATCAGTTCTAATAAGTTTGGAGGCTGGGAAAGACCGTTTCAATATCAAGTTAGAAACAGGTAGACATAGTTGAATAAAAACTTGTCATTTCTAATCGTAAAAAAATGACAAATTTTACAAGAAACATAAATTGAAATCGACTCGAATTACGTTATATGTCAAAATATTTGATATAAGACTTTCTTTAACCTTCTATAGATAAACTGTAATTTGATTCGATATGTTTCACTGAGAACATAAGAAATTTCTCTCTATTTTGTTGTTGTTGTTGTTGTTATTGTTGATAATAATTACCTGAAATATCCGATCAACTTTCTCTTTTACGGTATCTTCATCAACACAAGGTTCAGTAACTTTACCCATTAAATCATAGATTGCACTTACAATATCTGTCATTTCTTCACGTGTAATACATCCATCTCCGTTAATATCATAAAGTGTGAAAGCCCAACGGAGCTTTTCATCGAGTGAACCTCTTGATAGAATGGACAGATTCTGTACAAAATCCTGTGGATAGAAATATGAAGTAGAGAGTAAAAAAAAAAAACGTCAACAACATTATAAAGATAAGATGTTAAAATGACAGTTTTTTATTTCAACATTATAGAGTTTGTCTTCAGAACTCATGAATATGATTGATTACCTAAAAAAAAGTCAGTAAAAGTGATTTCCTAAAGATTATAGGAATTATCAACATAAACAACGGTGTTTTTTGTTGTTGTTGTAAACTAGAAGAATTTTTAACCAAACAAGAGAATATTATTCAACAAGCCGTCAAAAACTTTATAGTCTATTAATCATATTTGATGTTTTATTTTTGAAATCTAATTATATACGAAGAAAAACACAATATTGGCTTTTGATTGAATTCGTTTTCAATCCAAACCAACAAAGCAATAGATTTCCAGTTGTATTGTTTCAAATTCGCAAATCTTTAAATATATGATGCAATTCTGCACAATTCTCTATCTTTATCTCCATCGCTAGCTTGATAACTTGTAGTCTGTCTTCTCTCACCTCTTATGCGTGTCAGTGCTTTTTTAATCGACAGTCTCCAGTAGGAGCACGCCGAATTTCTAAAGTTAGCAATCGAGACTGCGACTTGCGCAGAGTATCGCCAATAAATACAGATGTGCATTCGTATTCTAAATTTACGAATATATCGAACAATTCAACCACCATACACAAAACGACGTAAAGATATCAATTTCAATAAATCAATCGAGTTATTGCAGTTACATATTGCTTACAGATTCTCATTCCTTCCTAACATTTTTGTAAGACGAAAAAGAGCAATGTCGGTTATACAGATTGGTTTTTTCTGTCAACCAACACAACCATTTCAACAGGATAAATTCATGATGATAAATAACGTTCACAAAACATACCAGAGTAAAAAGCCTCCACACATATAGAATGTCACCATTTCGTAGATTTACCGATAAATTTATCGGTCTAAAGTAGATGTTTCTATTCTATTGATTGTACGTATGGCTCATTATTTGAACAATTCATAAATTTTAGATTTTTCTATCGCGTTTTTTTTTTCTCTCTGTGCAAGCTCAAATGGTAACATATTTATGGTATAATAACGAAAGGTGGATGGTGCTAAATTTGAAATTTTGTAGCAAATTTATTCCACCACATTTATCAACTAGAAAGCGTCAAATACGTTTATTTCACAAGAATGACCAAATGTATATATATCCGTTGACTTTCAGTTAATATTCGCAATATGTCGTTTGTTAAATTGTTTTTTCCTGTTTTTTCTTTATATCTTTATGTTGTTGTTGTTGTTTTTTTTATTTTTTATTTTATTTTAGAACGTGATGAGTTTTACTGGGGAAATCGTTATCACAAATTCACACACGCCACATTTGGTTTGTGAAATTTTCACAAAACTGTTGTTACAAACAAACAGACAAACAAACAAACAAACAAAAGCAAATTGTAGACACTATCATCAATAGTTGAAATTGAAAAGTCCAACTTCATAAAGCGAAAATCGAGTTTTACTTTATTTGAGTGATGGAATTTTAAAGTGAAAGACAACAAAGTCGTCCGTTATATGGGGATAATGTTACAATGAAGGGTATAATCACCAATTTTCACCAAATACTTTCTCAAAATTCTATAGTTACACCATGTAAATTATCTATAAAACAACAAATCTGCTGGTATTACGATAATACAGAACACACTTTATACTGAGCGATTATCTTAAAAAAGTTTTGTCCTGCTTAAGCCATATTTATGATAAAACCCTTATGGGGTTATTTGAATATTTCCCCAGGGAACGGATATAAACCAAGAGTTATTACAACAATTATGTTAATCTTAGTGAAAAGTTACTTTAAAATTTGTCAAATTCTTCTCCAATCTCTTATCTACAATGACTCACAATGAAATTATGGATACAACTGTTAATGTAAACTCTTCGATTATTCGTTTAGTTGGCGCTAAGTGTTCAGTCATTGTTATGATCAATTCAGCTTGTCTTCTCTATTGGACAGCTTAAGAGGAAGTTACAACCGTAGGAATTGACCCCACTTTAGCGACACACTCCCCGTTATCACACTATCGCAGTGGTCAACCCTCTACTACGAGAGTAAGCCGGAAATAGCGCACAAAACGCATAAGAGAAGAAACGTTGAAGAAGAAAACCTTCATTGTAAGTGGTCGATTAAGGACCTTATGGAAAACTCATAGGGTAACTGCTTCAAGGCCCATAGAGCATACAATAAAAAACAATTATAGTGAAACCTGATCTTTGTATAAGCTGTTTTTAATTAAAAATAAAGTTTCGTTGCTTCTGTCTCTGATCGCATTTGAAATTTGAATAAAAGCCTTTAATCGGAAATGACATCGCTCGAAAGGCGAAGGAAGAAAGACCAAAGTTTACAAAGCTTTATTGTGGCAAACTGAAAGAAAGTAAGTTCTGCAAAACCGGATAACATGGAAGAAGGTTCATATTTCTCAAACAGTACGTATTACTTTTGTGTATTTACAGGTCTGTTCTACAGGTTTAAAAAAGCCGTTGCTGCATACGAAAGCTACTAGGGTGAAGAAAGACTTTTCTACACTGTAGAGAAACATTATCAGTGTTGATACATATTTGGACGCACTCAAACTTGTTTTCTTGCTAGTATCGTGACGTAGCGGTATCTCGGGAGGCACACCTCAAATAGTTTCTGTATACAACATGCTAGAGACATTTTTCAAGGAAGACACAGTGAGAATTGCACGCAGGCGACTCCAACTCATGCAGCTCTACTAATTCCTCCTATATCTATGACAAGAGATAGTGGAATATTTATGCAAAATTCAACGCCACGTCAAAGTGCCAAAATGTGCAATTTCGTCGAAGTGTCCCTCAACTCAACAATACCACAAAGGAAGCGGGACATGTCTTCAAAAGAATTTAATTATTTCCAACTTTGTTGGAAAATCTTGCAATTATTATAATTTTTCCTGTAAACACCATTGACGCTTATATTCAAATACTGATACCAACGAAATGAGGTTGAATTTTAATCAAAAAACTTTACGAATCTACAATTTAGCTGATAATCAAGTGAATGATGATCGTTACTAAATCATTTTGGGGGCGAGAGACGAGTGCAATAAGAGTGGATGCGCCGGGTAAAGAACAATCAAACATTCTACAGTTGGTAAATTCAAATATTTGATAAGATCTCCTTATAAAACTGAACGTTATCATCCAAATTGGAAATTCTTTTTATTTCTTTTATTATTAAATTCTTCAACATTTTATTGATATTTCTAACAAATTATTTAACCTTCCAGTTTTAATATTGTTTAAAACGCCATTGTGTTGAATTCAAATAAAATTTTCATTTACAAAACTAATCAATAATGGAAATAATTAAAGAGAATTTACATTTAAGCATTTGCAATTTTAATTTCTTGGACAATTTACTTAACTGAGCTTTCGAATAATCAATCTTCATTTAGAACCAAATTAATTAAACATTGTGTATTACATTGTTTAACAGTTATTAAAAGTCGACCATATTATTACGGAAAATATTTATCCTTAAATTCATTAAAATTTCCTATCATGGATAAATATTAACATTCCACCAGTCAACTTCTTTGTTGCCTGAAGGTTTCCGTACTGAAATTCTACAGAAATAATTTCTATGTATTTAGAGAGAAGTTGGTTGTTGTTGAATTTTTATCAAAAAAAAAATCATGATGATGATGATGAAATGTAAATTTTACAACGAATGTTCTCATATATTTGTTAATTGGAAATAAAATTCTGTAATGGATATGTCAGAAAATTGTTAAAATTAAATTACAGAAATCACATCCAACGGAAATTATTTCTCATCAGAAGAAATAAAAAACGATTTACCAATTCTGTTAATGGGAATATAGTGAACACTACAACATTATTAATCATCATTTAGACAGATAATGGCTGGTTTATAGATGCAATTTGTATGGAATATGACAACGTCCGTAAACTATTAAATGCAGGCAAATTCATAACAATCAATTTTGAAAGGTATTGACAGTAAATAAGGCATTTTTATTGCTAACTATTGATAACTGATAAGATAGATAGAGTATTAGCAAATAGACTGATTTTACATTGTTTGTTCTAGTTGCTAATTGGCATTACTAACGTATCGTTGAGAATTCTAAATATTTGAAAACACTTAATTCCATATGAAATACACCATATATCTAGTAAATATGAAGCGAAGACTTTGAGGCTTTGGCAAATTATTGGTTCACTATGATGGATTAAATCAATAAAATTTCAGTCAAAAGGATTAAGCTGTTCAGGTTTCATGGTCATGGCAAGATTAAATGAATGAAGAAGGCATCTAGCTAACGCTTGCTCATAGCAGCTCCTAGACACACAGCTACAAGAGAAAAATTTCAAAGAACAAGATTTACTGCTGTGGATTGAAGGAGAGGCCTAGACCGCAACATATTAATAGACGAATTTCATCTTTTGGCTAACATTCATTACTGCGATGTTGTTCATAATGCTGTCAGAAGTGTGTGGTGTTAAGAACGGCGGAATCGGGATCAGCAATGGAATGCTATCATCTTCTCTATCGAATTCAGGAGAATGGTAGGATTTGCAGTTCGCTATTAGAAGGCATATAGTCTTAACACAGGAAGTTTTGTTTGTCCCAGGGAGTATTGATGCCCATCAGTACATCGAAAATGTCCTAGATCCAATACCAACTAAATAACACTTTTCAGCACATAGTGCTAACATCACGAAAAGGTATCCAAAGCGAACTCAGTTGCCCTAGTCTATACGATCAGCAGATTTATCGCCAATCAAGCATTTCGGGGACATGATATGTCGGAGATTGAAAAATTCGAGAAACTTCAAGAAAAAATAAGCATAACAAGGAGAGTAAATGCTTGCATTTCCCAACATGATGTAACTCATTATTAATGCTTTCTTATTAAATCACAACCCATTAATTTTACCAAAATTTCGAAGTCGTAGATTTATTTTTACTCTGTGGTATATTTCATATCAAACTGAATATACATAACCCATTTGAATGTGAAAGTACTTAATTATTTACATTGGAAAGTTGCGTAAATTTCTAATTTCTTCATTGTATTCCATCCCTATATACAAATAATTTCAAACTATAAATAACCAACCCCCACATCTGCCACCTATAGCTGAAATTGTTTTCTTGACG
>JAZBGY010000913.1:0-35043 GCA_037414755.1 Lydus trimaculatus | reverse complement strand
CATGGCCGATAACATTTGATAGTATTGAAATACGTGGTAATTACACTGATAATAAGAATCGTACACAATATCCAAATACATTATTAAGTTCTATACGTCCATTACATCCACAACATTTCGATTGGAATAAAAATATCTATAATGTTGGTAATCGTACAATAATTGAAAGAATTTTAAAATTAACACAACCACAAAATCGTTTATTAACTTTGGCTATTTATGGACGTAATTTTGAATTAGATTCACCATTGAAGAGGAAAGATTCAAATGATTCAAATCATTCTAATATGTTACAAAGTTCTAATTTATATCTGTATATCGTATATTTGATTGTTGTAACTTATATTGTTTCAATGTAATATTTTTATTGATTAACTGCAAATAAATATTTAATTGGATCAAGTGGATGCAGGTGGAACTACACTTATTAGCTAGATATAGGACAAAGATAGGTCCTTGATAAAGCTCGATTTGAAGCGACACATTTATTGTACATCCACTAACGAATGGTCCCATTCAAAATACTTTACTGTCGCCATCTAACAACGAGATGCGTCATCACTTCATTTTACTATTAGTTCTCAATTTATACAATAGAATTCACTGTAATCCGACAAATAATAATCTAATTTATGTAGCACTAGTGCTATTCATATTAAAATATAGGACATTCGTGATACTACCAGCAACATTTTTGCTAACGAATGATATTCGAGGGATTACTTAAAAAATCAAATGAATTTTCCAAATTAAATTTAATAATCTAGTAGTTGTCCAGGAATCTCTATTAGGGGTTGCGCATAATTCAAAATGAGATAAACATAATAAATAAGCTGTCGGTGGTTTAAGAAGTCCACAAACCCTTAAAACTTTCTCTAAACACCACAATGTTCGCATTACAGAAACCAACACTGTATATTATTCTGTATAATTGCTTCATACCATTGCCTAGCTCTATAGACTTATCCCAACTCTGAGTTGTATAACTGGTTGCATAACTTATATACAGGTCAAGCTCAAAAAGTTGTCCACTTTCAAATGCAGTTATCTACCTACCTAATTCAGATAAATAAAGCGCCAAATGCGAAATTTGCTGATAAACACGTTTTATTGATTAGCATTTAAATTAAATTCATAATTAAATAATTGGATATCAGGTATCAGGACAAAAATAAAAAATAAATTCATAATTGTTTTAATTAGAAATTAAATGATATTCATTAGAAATAATTCAATCGAAACAGACTTTGCTCAATTTAGAATTCGTTATGACGACGTAAATTTAAAATTGCTTGTTTTTCAAATTCTATTTATTCTCATTATAATTATTACACGTGCTGTTTGAATTGGACTTTTCGCTTTCCATTGTTATTTACCACAACTTTGTTACCACACTGATAATTATATTATCAATAATATTTTAATCAATCAATCAATCAGTTAGTATCGATAATAATTTGAAAAAAAAAACAATCTTTTATCTCAATCTTTTTATTGGTTGAATTGTGTTGTTTTTTTTTTCGATAAAAAAAAATCGCAAAGATCGTCAACGTTAAATCGTACCTGTAGGCTGTTTTTCTAGACACGTGTCAACCGTATCCGGCCGGTCCTCGACCTAACAACATCCAGAACGACCTAGAAAACTGTTGTATTTTTAAAGATTAATTTGTTTATAATACCAACAATTATCATTATGATGATGATTGTTATCAGATAAATAAAGAATTTGTTATAAATTTGGTGGATGCGCTATATTCGTTATAATTAGCATCAACTCTCCCTGTTATTGTTTTTTTTTTTCTATTTATTGTTGTTGGATTTAGTAAAAGTTGTCGACTTTGAAGGTTTGGCAAAACCGAGACAATTCTCGAATTTTAATTTTTCGTATTCATGTTGTTGTTGTTGTTGATTTGTGTGTGGACACAACAACAAAATTGATAAAAATTTTGTAAAGGAAATCATTGACCTTCACAATAATTCCATCAGTGATAAAATATTATTGTAAGATGAATTTACTGATTAGAGGGGGTAGCATAGCAACTTCTACTATGCAAGTATTGATTGTGGGGGCCCTTCATCTCTCGAAATTTCGACTCTGATGGAGTTCAACGACCAGTGCACGTGGAATATTGTAGTCCACGTGCTGAACCCAGGCATAGCTGCACCGCTTATCCTAGTTTCTTACAATTTTTCGGAGTCGGTTTTTTCGAGAAAAAAAATATTATAAAAAAATTTCAAAGTTCAAAATCCTTTAAGAATTCTGAAGTATCAGCGATTTTATATTGTCTTGGTATATTTTTCGTTTAAAATAAAAATAATCAAATTACCATTTGGCATTTTTCTTGGTGTAATCGTAACAAAAGTCAATGATCTCTAGTTATTATATATTTTTTTTTTGATTATATTTAAAAAAAGCAGATGCATCAAGACATCATCGGTCAATGATCCAAACTATAAGCTGAACGTTATTACAGAATCCGATTTATTTTTATAATTTTCGTGTTTTTATCATATTTTCTTCTTATTAGAGCTTCAAGTTTTTCTAAATAAAACAGCATTGCATGTTAAGTATATCCAGTTGACCCAGTTTTACTCTTTCCTGCCTAAATTTAACCCCTCCTGAAACAACTAGGGTTGAACTACTATAATCACATCAGCGTAAATAAACAACCCTTTGATGGATCCCTATATCTCTTTTATAATTTTTCGAAAAAAAAAACAAATTATAATCTGACTGACATTGATATAAAATCAATAGATTTTCAAACATGAATCAAAATGCTTTGATAGTATGCGCACCGTTAGCACCACTCTCATTTTCGTTAGAGGGTTGGTCCTGGTCCATAGAGTAGGGGGGAAATTGTAGGGCAACACAAAATTCGACCATCCCTTTTATAGTAGCAGGTATAGTATACGATATACACAAGGGGATGGTAACGTTATTGAGGGTTGTGATCGTATACAGTAAGCTAAAGGTTATTGAACTTGATATTATCTGGACTTTTTCTACCATAAACATAGAGGGGTTTTTCTACCGTGTGCTGTTGTGGATTGTGCGTTTTTCAATATTATTTTCGATTAAATAGGACAGTGAACTGCGCAATCTAGAATTCGGTCGAAATCGCAACTGCACCCCTACATGATCAACAAAACAACAATAAGAATTGGAGTGCATTGACGCACCCTTAAATTCTTTAAAAAAAAATTGTTTAAATATTTGGCCTTATTTTTTTTGTAAATTGTTACAATTTTTTACACGAAAAAAATTGTTTACACAAACAACGATGGAATATTCCGGCGATAATCTGCATTACAAAATGCATAACGCCATTGCAATTTAAAGAAGAAAAAAAACAGCATCCCATCCATACACGTGTAAATATAAATGCACACACACACACACACATACATGTACACATTGAACAGGCACACTTAAGTTAGGTTGAGATTGGTCAAGGTGGCCGTGACAATCGCCCGGCCTCGCCGCAACTCGGCTAACCTCGGAACGGGTACACTTTCTCCTTCTAATCAAATATACACAAAAATCACATAAATGAAATCAAAATTTATTCAAAATAAACGTTTCCAGTGATTTTCCAAAAATCACAAAAATAATCCCAATAAAAAAACAACGAAACAACAAGAAATTTAATGGAAAATTATATTCGGGAGTAAAAAACCAAACAATATATTGAGCAATAAATGAAAAACAAAGAGAGAGAGAGAGAGAGAGAGAGAGAGAGACGCACATATAAAGAACAACAAGAACGAGGAAAAAAAAGCAATAAAATGAAAGAGAATTCAGCGGCGAGACGATCGATGCTGCTTTCACAAGCCTAGTTATGGTGAGCGCAACAAAGACAACTGTGAGGGTGTGCAATAAAGATCAATATAATCGTAGATATATTGTAATATAATAAAGTGAGATGGCAAATATTATAAGGGCGGAGCTTAAAAATACATGTACGTTGGCCTCCAAATGGTCGGCACAAGGCGGCGAATTACTATGATATTTCATTTTATAACATACACGTGGAGATGAGGTTAACGGCCAATACAGACAACAAGATAATAATAATAATAATAATAATAATAATAATAAAACAGATAAAGATAGATAGATTGATAGATTTTCTCCTCAAGGGGAGTGTAATTATTATAAATAATTATAAAATACAACAATATCGCATAATAAATACATTGATAGGATTTGTTGGAAAGAGATAGAAAATTATGTAATAATAAAGTTGGGTGAGAGATGTGATTTTGTTTGGAAAGGTCACTATTTTAGAGACTGCGACAATTCTATCTAGTTGAACAAAACAAATGACTATCGAGGACAATAAAACAGCAACAACAGCCGACTTGATCCGTTTATATGTATATTTGTTTATTTATTATTAAATAATGTGCAAAAAAAATTAAATAATTTCTATACTTATAACCATATACGATGATAAAACTATATTGTTTATTGTATTTTTATAAATTTGATAAATACACGTGTTTCCAATATCTCTAGCAATTTATGATAAGTGCTTTTTTTTACAAAAATAAATATTGCAAATTCATAATTTTTCGAAAGGAAATTACATAAATCTGAATTCTTAAATTTACAATTTTTTGCAAATTATTGTTGTACAATAAGCATTTCCGACACGTTTTATCAAAATGTCGAAATTAGAATGGATTCCAAAGTATCAAGTAGGCGTTTTTTTGGGGGAAAAAAATCATAGAAATTGCAACAAATCAATGTCCATGTGGCATAACGTATACATACAGTCGTTTTTAACATTTTCGAAAATTAAAAAAAAATCTCGTCCAACTGGATTGGCGATTATTGAAAATCCCCCAAGTGACAATTCTCAAAAATTCACATTTGTTCTCAACAACAACAATCAGGACAAGGTTGTTGTGTGAATTGTATTTCGGTAGAAAATTGACCAATTTTTCGTTGTTTTTTTTTGTTGTTGTCTTCATCTGTTTTTGTTTTAAACATAAGCAGATTAATAAAGATCTTGACCCAGGCCACGCGCCGATTTCTAATTACTCAACTTTCTTCATATCAATTCTTTTGTTATTAATTCGATTTCAATAATAGATCAAGATAAATCAGGTTATCATTGGTTATATATGAAAGAAGCAATGAAATTTTATGTGAATCAAATCAAAAACAAATTAAAATCAAACCAAAAATAGACCTCGCATCGTATAAACAATCCTTGACTATCTAACTAAATATCTATCAATCAACAATAACAACAACAACAACAACAACAAATTAGTGACAAGCAACTACCCCTTGTTGAATCGAAGGTTGTGTAGAAAAAAACAGTTGAAGAATGATGGTATGTGTGGAAAAAACAACGTAATCAATGTTAACAACAATCAAATCGTCGACGACCAAAAAAAATTTTTTTGTAGAAACAAAAAAAAAATTTTTCAACCAACTTTGAAACACCACAGTGATTCGCCTCCACGTGCCCGTTTCATACACGGGCAGACTGTTCGGCATTTTATTGGTGGAGTGGTGAAGTGGGATGAGACGTATCCCACTATTCGTACAAAATCGTTTAGATTCGACACAAACGAACACATAAGGAGGTAAACATTTTAGTTTGATTTTGGGCCAATGTTGGTGTAGTATCAAATGAAAAATTGTCAAGAAAATTATTGCAAATTATTTTAGCAACAATCTATTATAAAGACAAACACACATTATTAATAAGTGAATATATTTAATTATTAATCAATAATTGAAGTGAATTGGTCGACTATAATCGTGGCCTACTAAGTTGTTATTATTTAATTATTATTATTATTACGAATATTTGAACATTATTTTCAAGAGTATTTACGTTAAATAATAAATGGCCTATTTGATTAAACCCAACTAGTATCAAATAAACAAATAAAGGTGAGTTATCATCAATTTATTTGCAATTATCATTGTTAATTTCGCATGTTAAACATAGTTGGTGTAGGAAAAACAATTGAAAAAATTTACGACAATTTGACATTCATTTGTTTCCAACATCCTGTCATTCTTTGACATATAAATATTATTGCCATTATAATTATCAATGTTTTGTTGTTTTCGTTGTTTTTTTTTTTTGTAATTGTTTAATGTTTCTCCATAAATTTGCAAATAATTTTTTCGTAAAATCTCGGTGATAACGCGCGGGGGTGGTGGTAATGGTGTTTTTTCTGATTATAGATGGTTATGTATGTTGATGGTTGTTGGAGGGGTTAGGGGAGTGGTGTGGCAACTGCTTTAACACGACCTACGTCTCTCTCCAGGTTGTCGAGGTCGGTGATCGTTGTAAAAAACGCGTTGAGACACTCCACGTGGAGGCGAATTACTATGGCCAACATACTCGTGTCCTTTATTATACGATTTTCTATAAACATACATATTGGTATAAATTGAAATATCATAGTTGTTCGCCTCAATAGCGCATCATACTCGTGTGCCGTTCGTTCTAGCAGTTGTTTTGCCGTGGCCAATCACAAGATTTTATAAATAGAAAATCCCGTCGTTCATTTGTCATAAACAATTGAATTTTTTTTTTGTTTGCTTGTGCCTTCTTGATTAAAGGGACGGATTTGGAATTTTTTTGTTATCGTGGAAAAATCTAGTTGTCTGTGACTAGAAACTTTCATTTTTTTTTTTCGAATATCAATATTATTATTATTGTGAAGGAGGAATTGTGCAATTCCTTGACCTGCATTAATATAGAAAATTGTGCAATTCTTGATGGTAAATTATTATTAATTTTAACAAAAAATTCGAGTTTTCGTAAGAGAAAGAAAATGAGGGATAGATATATTTTCATGGGTGCATTGACATCATGTATTGTATGTGTGTATAGGTCCTTAATATTAAAAGTTTTGGTTGTTTTGTGGGGTCAAAAACCGACCTAAAGTTGTGTGTGTATATACTATATGTATGTTTCCTTCTCCCTCAACCCCTTCCACCCCGCCTACGCAATGCACACGCACTGGGCGGAGTCTAAAAATCCTATCATCAACGCACTCGCACTTGTCGTATTCGAATCCTTCCTAGTTCCGAAATATTGAGTCCCAGAAGTAGTTCTCTAATAATATTGTTGTGTTACAAATGAAAGTAAATTCTGTAGAAAACGAAGGAAAAAAATGGCACAGAAATTCGATAAAATTGTGGTAGAGAAAGCGATAATAAAAAATTTGCTAAAACGTTGTAAAAATGGTTATTTTTAAATTGTTGATGATTCAAAGTTTTTCTTTATTTATTTTTATTTGTTTGTTTATTTGTTATAGAAGATTCGTGGCAGATGCCGGAGATGGTTGGTTATTACAACGGCTCCACTTTACCATTAACCGCCGTCGGAACAAACGACGACGTTCACAATTCATCACCATCCTCATCTTCATCATCAACAACAACAACAAACTTGTCAACAATCAAGAAAGTTGTGTGCAGTCCAGATTTACCAATAGCTGCATATCCATCACCACCACCACCACCACCGCCACCCACATCATCACAACAGAATTCACCACTATTGGTGGATCAAATCGTTAATATCCAGTGTCCAATTTGTAATAAAATGTATACATCAAAGACGGCATTTCAAGCCCATCAACGTACACATACAAAAGAAACCGATGATCCATATCGTTGTAATATCTGTTCGAAAACATTTGCTGTACCAGCACGTTTAACACGACATTATCGTACACATACTGGTGAGAAACCGTTCCGTTGTGAATTTTGTAATAAGAGTTTCAGCGTTAAAGAGAATCTAAGCGTCCATCGACGTATCCATACAAAAGAACGTCCATATAAATGTGAGGTGTGTTCGAGGGCATTCGAACATTCCGGTAAATTACATCGACATATGAGGATACATACTGGTGAACGACCACATAAATGTACAGTTTGTTCAAAAACATTTATACAATCTGGACAATTGGTAATACATATGAGAACGCATACAGGTGAAAAACCGTATGTTTGTGGTGTATGTCAAAAAGGTTTTACATGTAGTAAACAATTGAAAGTACATAGTCGTACACATACTGGTGAGAAACCATATAGTTGTGAAATTTGTGGTAAATCATTTGGTTATAATCATGTATTGAAATTACATCAAGTTGCACATTATGGTGAAAAAGTTTATAAATGTACAATATGTAATGATACATTCAATTCGAAAAAAAGTATGGAAGCACATATTAAAAGTCATTCAGAGAATGCACCTACTGTACCAACACCTCCAGCTTCCACATCATCATCATCTACAAATGATTCCTGTTCATCATCATCATCATCATCATCAAGTAGTAGTAGTAGTAGTGGTAGTAGTAGCGACAAAGAGAATAAAGAATCATTGATTCTACCACAAGAATCAGCAACAATCAGTTATGATTCTGATATACGTTACTATATCTATCCACGTGATCGATTATCACCTACATATTTCCCACAAGCATACTCAGGAAATCATAACAATAATAATAATAATAATCATAATGCATCAAATGGTATTGATTTGTTAACAACAGCAGCAAATGTGGCAGCTGAACGTGATGAAAAATTCCGTACATCAAATGTTGTTTTAAATATAATAACAAAAACACCACATCCATCATATTTTACATCACCAACAATACAGTATACACCGTTAAATGCTGGTGATGATATCCGTAGACGTGTAGAGGCTGCTTTAGCTGTTGATGAAATACAATCATCATCATCAGAAGAAGAGAATCTATTAACACCACCTAGTTCGAATCCTGTATCACCGGAACCATCATCAAGTCCTGATCCCGAATTGAGTTTACCACCAAGGAAACGGTCAAAAATGATATTGAAAAGTATGGAATCTGCACTTGATTTATTACCAGTACGGCATAGTTCCGTTATACAATATGCTCGCGCTTCATAATAATAATAATAATAGAAAAAACTTATTAACAATAATATGATCGAAGTATATTAATGGGTTTTGTTGTAATTTGTGTTGTTTCTGTTGTAAACTTCAACAACACCAAAAAAACTATAATAAGAAAGAAAAAACTGACATTTTATTAATTAATATTTAGTTTTTTTATTTCTGTGATAAAGACTGTAAAATATAATAAAATACCACGTTTTACCTCATTACAGTGCCTAGAGATGATTTAACACATCTCTCGCAATATTATGTTTGCAAATGAAAAAAACAAAACACAAACATGCCGTTCATTGTTTTTTGGAGTGTGACGTCGTCCATGTCTCGATGATGATCATCATCCCATAGTTTTTAAGAATTGAATTTTTCTTCATTTTACCAAGTATTTTTTAATTTAATCTTGTTGAAAACAAGTAAATAGTGGAAGGAAAGAATAATAAAATTAAATAGCGTAAATTGTAGACGTGTTTCTTTGATAATCTAATAATAATAATAATTATTTTTTTTTAATTGTATATGTTTTAATATTTTGTAATTGTCGATGAGAACTGTACGGATCTTCCTCGATTTTAGGTACTAATGGGCCAAAAAAATGTTCATTTTTTTTTAGAATAAAAAATAAACTATCGAGGATGTCTGATATGGTGATTATTGAGTCTGAACCGTTGAAATTACAATCGATGGTAGTAACTTATTGTATTCCTTATCATCTATGTATTGTATAATGAATATTAATGCGCAAGAAGTAAATAAATGAAAAAAAGAAATACGCATTTTGTTGTTTAATTATTATTATTATTTAAACAAACCATTATGTACATACAGTACAATAATAAATTACTCAATTCAAATACGTTTAGAAATCATGGAATTTTTGTTTATCCAACAAATAATTTCGACCAGCCCCTGTAGATTTCCTCCTGATCTATAGGCAACACATTTTACACATTTTGATCTAATACAAACGTTTGCATTACAAATCGTACACAATAAACCATTTATTGTAGCAAATTGCACAATTCAGTTGTTGATATACAATTAATTACTAATTTGGTCCAAAATGAGCTAACTATAATCTGTGCACGTATCTTAATTGCGCTTTTTCAGTGTGTGCATGATTATTCTCACGTAAACTATACCTTGATTGACTCAAAATGTAGGTGTCCAGCCAAATTTGGCCTACAAATGATTCATACTACTGATTTTCTGTTATTTTATTGTTCCAGTGGCGTTCCTAGCATTAGTGTCAGTTGGTATGACACCCCTTTGACCTCATCGGCCTCACTATTAGATGAGCTCAAAATTTGTTGTTTTGAAGCAGAATCTTTGGATAAAATGTTAGGTCGTTAGCAAGCATAACTTAAGATTTCGTCAATGAATGAAAAAGGGTTTACATTTGTATAATTGGCAAAAATATATATTTTTAGGATACCTATACGTTTGAAATAATTGGAAGTGACCTCACGACGCCACTGATTATGCCCTTAAAATGATGATGATAGTAGTGATAATGATAGGAGAAGATTGTTCAGTAATCAAACTAGATCAGTGAAAGATGATTTTGAAAACTATATTGTGGTTTAGTAACTTTATTGTTTAGTTTTTTATTTTATTTTTACGTATAATTTCATCAACCAAGAATCTTTCGTGAACGTAATTTTTTAATAATTCGTCTTCCTTTCTGTTGTTGGTCTTCTGGTTGGTTTTCTGTATAACAATCGTCATTATTTCGTCGAAAAAGTACACGAATTACCTGAAACAAATCTATTAATTTTTAATTTTTTTAATAATAATTTTTGCAAAATGTGAGAAATTGGAGTTAAATCAAATTACCTCGACCACAGATGAAACAAAATAATCCTATCATAAGATAAAAATAAACAGAAAGAACTATTATTAAACTATCCAAAGTTAGGATTTCTTCAAATGCAGACATTTTTGTGTTTTGTTTACTTCTTTTTTGAAAAGTCTAGATTTTCAAAATTTTGATTTTAGAATGATTAACGTGTAGCGACACCTATCATTGAGTATCCTAAGCTTTACAGCAAGTTTACAGTTATCCAACACAAAAAAATTTCCAAATCACATGATGTATAATTGGTTGTATACGCTAATAAACAAATAATACCTAAATTTAATTATAAGAAGATCATTGATGATAGCAATTACAAAAATCATCTGTGCATCTTAAGGATAATAAAACTATATAACAATTTCTCTTTCATAATTCTGAAAATGGGAAGACATTTAGTTCATCTTTTGTACATGTCAAATTGTATAAAGGTGCGCTCACAAGGTAACAGACGTAATTAAGCAGATTTGAAACAATTTTATTGGTAGTACGTCGTATAAAACTGCTTTTTAATACCAGCACGGAGTATTCAATTTGGTACATTTTGTTTATCTGCCTTCGTCTAACTTTTTTGAGCGATATATGGTCAATAATCACTAATAGGGGTGGATTATTAGGCATTAGATTAGATTAGATTAGATTAGATTATAATGGTCTTTTGGGTTGTACTGCGACCACAGCGGATCTATTGTTCGTAACCCTCTATCTATTGATCTTCCTTATTACTCATATTTCAGATAAACCAATAACGAAACGCGTGTGAACTCTCGCTCGCACGTATTCACTTTATGTACTGTGTCAATTGGCATAATAGGAATCCACCAAAGAGGATCAGATAGAGGGAAAGGTTCCCATAAAAAGCAATGTAAAAAAATATTATAGAGTTTCAGCGCCTCTAACGAGTTGGGGTATGAACTAAAGTGTCAAACGCGGTAAAAGTATTTAAACCAAGATTAATTTATGAGTGAAAATTTATATTTTTTTTAAGAAATAAGAACAAATAAGTGTAATCCATAATATTTATAATAATAAAACGTATAAACAATTATTATTACAACATATATTATCAAATTTCTCAAATAGCAATTCAAATTATAATTCTTCCCCGACTCACCAGGGGGCAGCACGAATATACTCGACCTTCTCCCCTATCTTATTCTCTTTGGCATCCACCTTTACAGACTAAATGACGAAACGAACAGAATCGCAGATTCAGAATCATTCATCACACTTATTTCACAACATTCTCGATTGCAGTGTTAAATGAAACAGTCTGTATATTTATTCTCTTAACAAGTTATGATAGGTTGAAATATAGATGGCGCTAGTTGTTACATTTCACTTGAGCTACGTTGTTGAAATATAGTTGAGATATTTGTCTGAACTAAAAACCGATAAGATCATACTTCACAGGATCATTTCTGTAGTATATCTTCATCTTTCTTTAACTCAAACTGTGAGTTGATTTGAACCACGACGATGAGTTGTAGTTTGGTGTTCTGAGCGTGAGGCATTACATTTCTCAGATTCTGTTCATTCAGTGCCTGAGAAAATGTTTACGATGATCGTTCGGTTCGAGTTATTTATGACTCGGATTTACGGACACCGAACATTCTGAGTGGTCCATATTTTTTGTAACTAATCTTAAACAAAAACTGCAGTTTTAATATCAGAAAATTTCGATCATGTAGATTTTTGTCTGATAAATCTGTTTAGCGATAGCTTTAAAAGTGTGAACCGCCCGTGTTTTATCTCATTCTATATTATGCAAAATCCGAAAGAGTAGATATTGCGCTGGTAGTTTTCTAATGTTTGCATTAGAAAAAACAACTCATGTGTGGTTTTAGTGTGAAGCCTCCGTAATCCTTAATGAGGGGACTACTGCAACTTCACAGTGCAGTTGTTGATAATCTTTTAATCGCATAATAATAACATTTAAAAAATACACTGCAATTCTAAATACTGCAATAAAACAGAGCAGAACAAATAAAATAAAACAATTATCGCATTTTTCTCTAATACAAATCTTTTATTAAGCGTATATCAGTTGGTATGGTTGATAAGGTAACAACATAGGTAGCTACTTTTAAACTTTGCAAATTGTCCGAACGATGGCGCTACTGTAGTTTACCATCATCGATGTCAACTTAAAAGTCCAATTCGCGGTTCTTTAATTTCATCGAATCAGTTCGAGTTCAGCCGCGTTGGTGTCAGTTTGTGTGTTGACGTTGATCTGCCGATTTGTTTCGATTTGTTTTTTTGTTGTTTTTTTTTTTGAATTTACGAAATTGAAGAAGAAAAACGCACTATATATGTGTAGAAAAAAATAATAAACAAAAATGGCACTAATTTATTGTGCTCATATAACAATAAAAACAATCGGACACGGTTAAATTATAATTGTGTGATTTTGGTGTGTTCTTCGTTCTTGTTTAATTTTTTTTTTGATTCCATTTGGTTTTTATTGGTAAAAAATTATATACCCACACACATACACATATAGACAAAAAGAAATTTTGGTCGATTTGTCTCTCCATCCAGAGGGTCAATAAAGTCATGTCTCAGTGTAAAAAATTCACACCCAATATTTTCCATAAGACGAAATGTTCCAACTGCTTTCGACAGAAAGAGGAGCATTCAGCTGAAGCCCTGGAATGCAACCGAGTGAGTCCCGCTATGCGTACATTCCAATAATATACGCATCAGATTATTATTTTTTTTATTATAATTACCTTAGTAGTAATAATAATAATAATGATTAATAGAAAAACAAAGCGATATTTAGAAACAATTAAAAATACAATCTTGGTATTTACGGAACAAAAATAAATTTTATTATTTCAACTTTAGCACATAGCGGCTGTGTCTACATATTTGTCTTAAAATTGTCCGAGGGCACCTTGAGCTCTGAAACCTTTAATTAAACACCTATTTGAGAGTTTTTTTATTTCGAGAAAACAACAACTGACTGACTCAACCATATCGAGAATTTAATTCAAAAAAAAAAAATCATGTATTATTGTTGTTTTATTATAAATTATTAGTATTTTACGTCAGATAATCTTCTAAGAAATACGAATATTAATTATAGTGAAATATGGTGATAAAGTGCCATATCAAAGTCGTATTTTTCTCATTGAAAGAGTTCCAAAAAAGACAATTCATTTTTTGTTCGCAAAAAAAGAGGTCATAATTGTTTTTAAATGACAAACTACTCTGTTTCCAGTTTAAAGTAAATCTCTTCTTTACGCCCCCGAATACATTGGTACCTATGGTACCCTATATTAGGACCGCCAGGAACGAGGCTTAGCTCCGACATAATTCTTCCACGGAACCTAAAAAATAACGTTTCATTATAATTATACAACGGTCCCCAGCACATCATCTCTAACTCTGGCAGATAATTTGTATCTACTGTATCTCCTCTTGTCGGGCCTGGCCCCATATTAGGGGTTTTGCTATGTATTATTAGAATCATGGTCGTTAAGTACACAGTACGTAGTATACAAATATGGGGTACTACTGTACCCAGAAGAAAATTCATTCAATTCGAAAAATTACGAACTTGGTGGGGAATTTCATCATCATACTGTACATACGCAATCCTTATCATTTAAAAAACGACTAATCCCATTGATATTTGTTTAGTTTTTTTATCAATAAATAGCGATTAATGCTAATTAATATTTTAAAATATAAATCACCGTTATTGTGGAATTTTATTTAAAAAAAAAAGAAAACTTTAAAAATCGATCTTATCTTTTAAAAAATAATGTTGATTGATTTATATTGATTGAATTACCTTTTATGATAAAATAAATTAGGTTAGGATTCAAGGATCTTTTTTTTTGCCTCCTGCCCCCGCCTTTTTCTTTCAATTGAATAAATTTCTCAATTTTATCATAAAACCATAAATGGAAAAATGATTTATTTACCACGAATATAACAAAATGTTTTATTTCTCAATTATTCTTCGTTGTTGATGATTGTTTTGGATGAAAATCATATTGCAAATTATTTGTTTATTAATTAATATGTTAATAAATTATTATCCTTTTGTGTGTTTGTGTGTGTTGTAGTATTATAATGTAAGTTGTAAATAATCTCATTATTTTATGTTCTGTTTGACAAATAATAGGTCGTAAATTTTACTTGAAATTCGTGTTAAAAATTTTGGAATATGTATAGTTTGTCTATAACAACTTGACCGACTATAATAGAGTATAGCTAAAGTCATGTTAGAAGATCTTTCTGGATAGATGCGCAGTGGACTCTTGGTAAGTGGGGATAGAAAAAAGCACGTGCAAGTAAACGCCAGACAACAATTTTGAGATTGCAGTGGCGTTCTGTATTAAGAAAGGTCCTATATTACATATGTTACAAAAAAAACTGTGTATGAATGATTAATCTAATTAGATTATGTAGATCTACAGTGAATAAAATTCAATTATTGATAAATTTATTGTGTGATATTCGTAACAATATTTTATATAGATGAAGAACATTGCGACAAGTAAATGCGCTTTGTGTCGCCACTGTAGAGTTTTTCCGATAGTAAGCGAGATTTGTCGAACCTACTTCGCAATCTGCGCCAAAAAGATCTTCTAAGACGACTTTAACTATAGTTATAGTAAAAATCATTTCAGTTCTATATACCCAGGTCACAAACTGCATCCGCACTTCTACAACTCAAGGTGCTGTTTATTGAACTCTGTTCTGTGTGTATTTCTAACGTTCAGAGCACTCTAGCTCAATATTAACTAAACAAGTTCTTCAATTATATACAGGTTGAGACAGTTCAACTAGGGAACTAGCAGAAACTACAAGAACTGGAACAGTCTTATAACCTTCATCTAGATTGATAAGAAATGGCTGATAGACTGTCCTATGTTCTTAGATGAAATGTCTCAACCTGTATAGAACTGATTTGTAGACGTACAGTTTTCCAATATTGTCCCGAAAAGAAGTTTCAGGACCACTCAATTTACCAAAGCTATATAGTTGAAAAAATCCTTGTTGTGTGTGATCGATTCTACAGCGTCTTTATACTCCGAAATTTCTTTCTTTGATTGGTTTGGGTCTAAGAGATATGGAGTGCTGCTCCTAGTTATGATATTCACAACCTAAGCTTATAAATATTATACTTTGAAATTGACCAATTTTTTCTATACAGTTTGAGACATTTTATCTGGGAACATAGGGCAGCCTTGAGGGTGGATAATTTCTTATAGATTCTATCGGCCATCTCTTTTCAACCCAGACGAAGGGAATAAGACTATCCTGGTTTTTGTAGTTTCTCCTATGTTCCTAGATGAACTGTCTCAAATTGTATATCAAAAGACAGAAATAAACTACTGCAGTTCGTAAGAAAAGGGAACCGTTGAGTTCTTCAACAACATCATTTTAAAAGATGTTGTTATCAGTCCTTCCATTGATCTCGTTCTGAAACCAATCTTATCATTTTTACCACTGTAAAGTCGATTTTCATCAAGATTTGATAGATTTGACTTTCTAACTGAAATTGATAACAATTTACCATATGTATAACTACTACAGGTAGTAAGAAAAGGGAACCGTTGATTTTTTCCAATAAAAATAAAATGTGCGTAAAAATGCGTAATCAAATTTTTCTTTTTCCTTCACAGTGTAAAAGTCAAGTTTGCCAAATCTACCTAAATAAAAATCTAAAAAAAAATGAGTAGAAAAACAACCCAATTATGACTTATTATTAATTAACATTAAATGCAATAGCCCAAGCAAATAGTTGTTAACAAATGGCTTGTTTTGTCATCAATTACCTATTAATATTGTCAAGTCGGCCAATTTTCTCTAGACGTTGCTGTTCATCTCAATCTTTCTGATTCTATTCTTATAGTTTCCAGTGTTATAAAGTTGACTTGTCCAGTTTCAAAAATTACATAATAGTGACCTAAAATAAACTATTGCAGGTAGTATAAGGGAAGTGAACCGTTGAATTTTTTAACAATATTTGTAAAAAAATATTTTAAATCCTCCTGTTCTTAAGGTTCTCAACACAGTACTGTGTAGTTAAGTCGACCAATTCAAAATAGACCAATTAAATATTTTTATTATTTTTTTAATGAATATTTCCTGTTACAAAAAAGTTGTAAAAGGAGCATTTTTTTGTTTTTGTTTGATCTGATTGTTTACGGGTAATTGCGTTAATAAAATTAGGAAGTTGATCTAAATAAAATCGATCTATTTTGACTTGAACGATAGAGATATGCCGAAAGATCGACAACAACATCTGATTGTTAGATAAGATCTTTACAAATTTTTTTTTGTTTGGTATAAACAGAGTATCAAATTCGATTATCAAAAGCATCTATAATCATCAATGTTACAATATCGTTTGACAATCGATCCATCGTGTACTTTGTACACAATCAAACAGAATTGTTTGATTATTCAACAATAATTTATAACAACACTCGAACCTTCTTCTGATATCTATCAATAAACTACTATTTTATTGATAGATATCTTTGTTTCTCTATTAGGGCAGGTCGTCTAATTCGAAATAGATCAAGTATATAACGTTTTAAATTTTGTTGATTTCTCTTCTCCTCTTGACATAATCGTTGTTTAGTTTTTTTGTTGTTGTTGCTGTTAAAACGTTTTCTAAAATAGTCCTTATTTTGTTTATTTTATTTTTGAAAAAAAAACTAAATGTAAACACAACATTTATGTGTTACTTACTACTTCCTTATTTATCCATCTAGTTGAAATCCATAATCTTTCTGTTTATATTACTTGAAATGGTAATTGTACAAAATTTTACAATCCCATATGTATTGTTTAGAAACTTTTCTTAAACTGTGTAAATACACGTTTCTTCTTTCTTTCTTTCATTTATTGTTCAATTAAAACCGTGGAAAGTATCCTGTGCATTATGTTTTTGATAATTAAACTTTTCTTATTTCTCCATTATAATAATATTCAGTATACAAATTTAAAATGAAATAAGTAAAGTGTAAATTGATTAATATTCGAATCCGATTCGGTATCGTTTTTTTCTGTAATGATGAGTGAAATTATTTAATGATCCTGGTGGAAAGTAGAGACCATATGGTTGATATTGCCGCCACCACCATGATCATCACCACCACTGTCACTACGTCCATTCTTGAATAGTTCGTTGACCATTGCGTAGAAAACGGTGTGGCGGTCGGTGTCGCGTATTCAATCCTTAAGTCAATGTTCTTTTCACGATATCGTGTCTTGAATACACACACACACACACACACACACTTTTCTATTTCCCCTCTTACATTTCTATATCCATAGATATTTTTTTATTTAATCAAACTTATAAATAATTAAATCGAAATAGGGAATTGTATGGAATGAAATTTAATTAAGTAAACAAAACTAGTTGATTTTTTTTTTTTTTTGAATTATGATTGATGGAAAGTTATGAAAGTTTCTGTCTGGGTTTTACAGTTGTATATATCTACAACTATAATAAGTATAGTATGTTTAGATTTTGTAATAGAAATGAAAAAAAAAAAATGAACGTTTCTCTTTTTATCTTTCACGCTATTATGGTGTAAAATGTAAATAAATAATTGGCTAGATCACGATCGGACAATCAACTGATTGAAAGTGAAATTTTTTCTGATAAAATCCGATTGAACATTATGAGTTTTAACTATTGTTTTAGGTATATAAAAATAATAATACAATTTTACTACATATACTTCGTCTATTTCAACTTGACTTTTAGTTAACTAAATACGGTAGATAAATGGAAATAAGTCATTCGATTATCATGGATTTTAAATCTACTCTAAGATACTCGTGATGTTTCCAAAATACACTGCCATTGATGTGGTACATCTTCCCTTTCGCCGGCTTTACGCGTACATGTACAATCTTGCGCACGCGACATAACGTCATAAGAGTGTGGAATGGCGCGTTTCGGCGTGCAGGATTGCGTGTCCTTTGGCGTGTGTAACTAGCGTATCCATTTTCGCGCGGTTAACAACGTCCGTGTAAATGCTAAATGCTACTCTTGTTGGAACGTCCAATCCTGGCGTGTCGAAAATACCGCATGAAAAACCACGCTCCAACATCGCCGCCTTCACACGTGAACATCCTAAATCACGCTGTTAAGAACATCGGTGTAAAAGCTTACTATTGTGATGATGATTACAACATTCCATCAAATAACCCGTAATAATAGACAATCTAGTTGAGAAATGAATTCAATATTATTTTACCTATCAATGAATGCTGTCGTTTGCCACAACCTTCAAATGGTTTAACAATCTGCGATTTTACTAAAAAGAACGTCCGTCTATCAATATCGTAATCAAGTTGAAAATTATAATCGAACGATTGCTGATCGGCCCTGGATATTCGTGTCATTCTGTCAAAGTGTTGATCTTCATTACGCTTAAGCGAGTTGACTAAATTTTAATAGACAGGGTATATTGTACGAATTATTTATGATTCGATATTGGAACAGTAAATTGTTTCTGTAAATCTTGTATTTTGAAATACTTATCACTAATAAGTAATAGTAAATATTATTTCAATAAATTTAAAAATGAATAAACAAATAAATAATGTTGCTAAATTTTATATAAATTGGTCAAATTTTTATTAAATAACATTGAAAATTCACTTGCATATTATACAAAAGTCTGTTGTATATTCCCTTTTTTTTTCGTCTTCTTCTCCCTGTTACTTTTTAATTAAATAGAGACTATAGTTTTAAGGTCATGAACATTTATTTATATGTTTATTGTTTAATTTTTGATAATGAGAATTATCTATTCTCTATGATTGTTATTATGACTTCATAAGAATAAATAGAATAATCGAGCTATATCATCAATGAATCATTCTTTAATGAGTTTTACAATAAATAATTAGATTCTTTGATAATAATAGCTGCTAGTCAATTGTTCAATTATTTGTTGTTAAAGGTGATGTATAGTCGCTTTGGTGACTTAAGAGACTGACTTTAGTAATAAAATTAGGACACTATAGATACGGTATGAAAGAACTTGATATATTGCTGAAATATTGCCAGTAGTAAATTTCAAAAATTTTTCATGGGCAAACATAAACAGATGTTTTTGTAAGAATATGCAAATGGATCGAACTCTCACAAAACAGGTAGTTTTTCCACAAAAATCGTTACACATTTTTGAAATTTATTAGTGGCAATATTTCAACACCCCTATAAAGTTCTTTCATACCGATCTATTGTGTCCTAATTTTATTGCTTAAGTCAGTCTCTTAAGTCACCGATGCGACTATATATACCAGGGTACCTTCCACTGATACTAAAAAAATTGAAAATAATTGTTAGTAAGCTTGTCCCAAACGGCAATTGAAATCAAACACTAATACGCAGTTACGTTCCGACTTTTAGAATCTAATTATCGGATAATCTTTGTCTCCAAAAAGATACAACAACATTTAGGATCTTATAAAGTAAAAAATCACTGGCGTAGTGAGCAGGGTTCTGTAGATTCCAAAGAACACAAGCTCGGATTCCTCATGCAATTTAGAATGAAATCAACACGAAGGTATAAATGATGTGCAATTGCAAATGGAAAAACAGATCCCGTACGCCACTGTATATACTGATAGAAAGCAAAACTTTTAACAGTTTTTTTGTTCAATAGAGGTTTACTCGGAAATTTAGAGAAGCTGATAATAGTGCTCATGGAGTTTGTTCAATAGAACGGATATTTTATCTGTTTCCGTTTGGCTGAATTAACTTTAAACTAGTCATAAAGTAATTAGGTTAAGGACGTGCAAAGTAGAACTTGCGCCAGGATCATAGTGTGATTTTGGCATCCTTTTATTTTATTGTAAAACAAAAAAATCTAATTATAGAAATATTGCAAAACAAAACAGTAGTTTGTTGTAAATGAAAGAATTACATTTAAGTTTTTACTCTACACCAGTGTTTCCCAACTGGTGTGCTATTTTTATGGAGATCAAAATGGAAAAAATGCGGATTGGAAATAACTAAATATGGTACTACAGTGCCGCGGAAATTTCATTGAATTTAAAAAAAAGTGTGCCGCTAACCAAAAAGGTTGGGAAACACTGCTCTACACTAATATTTTCAATTTTATTTAAAATTAATAGGTATATCGCTTCTTTTACGAAACAATGACGCAAGTGATGATTGCTCAGTTTTTCAAGAAATTGCAATTTAAAATTGCCATTCTCTATAAAAATTTGCATTTACTCTCTAGCTGTAACTACGAGTATTACAGTTATGTCATCTTTCTAATGAAAACATGGACATTATTTGGTACAGTTGGTGTAAATAACACAGAAATAGTGTTTAAATTTGTAGTTGCGTTATTATTCTACCCATAGAAGCGAAATAGAGGACGATTTTCTACTTCAAAATATCAGTAGAATGTGTAGGAAAGGGTTCGAGAAGCTTTTGGACATATACAGGTTAAAAGAAAACCACAGTTTTTTTTGAGGCCCCAACTTCTCGAGTTGGGTCCTGTAATCTCTAAAGCCGGGATCAGACGACTGGTGTACTTGGCCAATATTTGCCACTGGCGTATACTTGCCATGCCGTGTGAGTGGTTTACTTGTACAATTATTGGTCACTGGTGGATACTGGTCCGTTTCCCATCGTTTGTCGCTAAAAATGACACAAGTCAAAGGGATCACAATTATTGGCCTACTTGCCAAGTCTATACTTGCGGTGCGCTCAGACGAGTCGTACATGTACTTGTGCATTGCTTTGCTAAATACTATTCATTCTGTATCGATAACATGCACCGCAGCAGCTGCACACGCAACGACGTTTTTAGTATGATCCCTATCCATGCTGGTCAATCCATCCGCCAATATTGTATAAATTCGCTGGCGTATTTTTAACAAACGTTGTACACCTCGTGTGAGCGGCTTTGCTGGTACAATGGGCTATGAGCTGGTACACTTGCCAAGTATACCAATATTGGTGTATTGGCCAAGTACACCAATCGTCTGATCCCGGCTTAATAAATCATCACAAAAATTGCATGTGGTAGTCAAGTGCCACACCACTCTAATCAGGTCGACGTGCGTTGTGCCGTTTGTCACATACGCCAGGTGCGTCAGCCGACTGTGACATGTTGCACATGTCTAAATACACTCAATAAATTATTTATTACGGTATTATTCTTTTAGTCATGTCGTCTAAATCAAAATATACTGATCGTGTAAAACATGCTGTATATTTTTGCTTTTTTATAATTTTCAGATTCTTTATGGCTTTCTGTAAAAAAAAAATACGTTTTCATGGTTTTTTTGATCATTATTATTTTAGTCCAATAATATTCTTACAAACTTCACGCCTGAATTGCTATTAGTGACTTTAAATTTACGTTCTTTTTGTTTATTTTTCAAAAAAAAAAAAACAAGTTATCTTTCCTTTTAAATCCTCCATAAACATCTATCTAAACTTTGATATTCAAATTTAAATGTTAATTGTAGAAAAACAGTACGAAAAAACAAACAAACTATACAGTGTATTCCTGTGAAAATCATCCACTTTTTGTCTATTTCATCGATTGCACAAAGTGAATTTATTTGTAACCAAATCTAGATTTCTATGGGACATTACGTATATTTTATGTTCATTCTATAGATTTATATGAGGGTCTCTCTATTTTATCTTTCAGTAAGTTGTTTTTATAATAGGAACTTCAATCATTAAATGCTTGAATGGATTTTACGAAAACGAAGAAGTAAAAACAAAAAAAAAAACTAGGATTATTTCATGTAAAACCCTGAAATTTCAATTTAAAATTTCGTGTATGTAATGTTTTTTTTGTTTAATATTCATCACAGAAATATTCGTGTAATTATTTTTATTGCTCTATACAGGCGCCACTTTATGACAAATCCATTATATTTACCATATACAACATTGAAACCGCAAACTTCCCAATTCTTTTCCAGTTATTAATAAATAATGATGATCATAATAGAAAATGAACAGATGTGTGACCTAATAATATTTAAAAATAAATAATCAACTAATTAAACTGTGTTGGACAAAAATATTTTTTTTTTTGTCATTTTTATTGTCTCCAATATGATATAAAGTTGCATTCTGCCATAATCAAACAAGAAATCGTGATCCATAAGTTAATATCAAAAACCAACTGTAGTTTGGATTTGTTTTTGTTTTGTAGTCGTGCACTGGGTGCTCTTGAAAGGTGTTAAGAGTTTGTAACGGTTAAAAGACTCTATCATAGTATTATTATTATTATTAGAAAATAAAGTTGTGATCATCAATCGACCGGAAATCTTTAAAAATTCTAATCTAATATTAAATATTTATTTTCTCTTTTCTTCTTCCTGATTACACATTAGAAAGAGATCTTACAATCTAAATTGTAATGATATGATCGAAAATAGTTGTTTTCATATTTGTGTTTCAAGATTAGAAATAAAAATAGAAAGAAAACGAGGTTGATCGATTTAATAATAATAAATGCAAACCTTTCAATATTTGTTGTTATAAAAGAGAAATTAAAAGACATAATGGTAGAAAAGAAAAATTGAAAGATTCATAACCCCGTTAATGATTTGGATCATTGATTTACATTAAATAAACACGAGTACCAACAATACAAAAATAGTAGAGTGTTTTCCTTTTTTTTTTGTTTTGTTTGTTTATTAACAATAGTTCCTCATAAATTTTCAATTGGATTTAAATCAGGTATAAGTTGGAGTATTTTTCCTTTTTTTTTTTATAATTTAATGATTAATTAGAATATAAATCGATTTATTATCCTCAAGGCGATTTTCTTGTTGTTGTTGTTTTTCTACAGAAAATTCGTGCATGTGTATCAAAAGAATTTATGTAAATTTGTGTCTCTCTTTTTCGTGTTCGTTCTTTCATCGTTTTTAACATTTGAATTTTTTCGTGACAAACTAGACATAGATTTTCAATGTTGTTGTTGGTTGTTGTTTGAAGTTTTTCTTTGAAGCTTCTTTTTTCGTTTAAAAATAGATTTTATACTTACCTCAAGGATATATGTATTTTAATGATGTGGTGGTTGTTTTTCTTAATTTTCTCAAAATAATGTCTGTTTTTTCCATTACAACTATATCTCATAAAATGCTGGATATAATGGAAATTACAATATTATTAGTTTAATGTTGAGTAATTGAATGTTATGAATAAAATATAAACCTGCATAATTCTATATTATTCCATAATTGGTAAGATATTTTTAGTAATTTTTATCAGTGGTCGTTTTTCTTTGGTTAAATTGTTATTGTTGTTCATCAGATGGAAATTTTGCTTGAATTCTAATCTATTCTCCTATATTTTTGGTATTTTATTTGAAATTGTAAATATTATCGTAAATTCTCTGTTTACATGGTTTCAGTTTAAAAAATAGCCCAATTCTTTTTTTTTAAAGATTAAACCATTGTTGGGTAGATTTGGAAATTTTGCAATATTTCTTCGAAAAGATTATGTCGTAAATGTTCATCATCAGATTGAATAGAAATTGTTACGTAATCAAATATTTTTTGACAATAATTTTAAGAATGTTGTGTTACATCAAAGTCTGTTAGAAAATTTATACACACGACACACCTTTTTTTGTTTTTGCAAATTTCCATAATAAGAATCTAAAATATTTCTCTCAGATACCTGTGCCTTATAGGTATGACATTTTTCTCTAAACAATTATATCTAATTAATCATATATTGCTTAAGTATCTGTGACATATTTTGCAAAGATAACAAAATTGAATTTACCTACGGATTATAGTGAAGCAAAATTGACGTGACTAGTTTACAAATGAAATTGTGTTCTCGTTGGAGAATGTATTTTCTTTTTGGCATTAAAGTTAGCCGGGCTATCGTTCGAAACACCATCTTTTAAGAGTTCCAAAACTTCAAACACAATTTTTTGAGTATGGGGCCTAGGGTGGTCCTTATTTTGGGCATTTTCGAATTTTAATGCTCGCATAGGCTCATATGGTTCGAAATAAATAAAAAACAATATTCTCCCAGTTTCAGGTCTCTGTCTCAATTTTAATCCGTGCCCCGTACAGCCATGTGAGTTTCCCATCTAAATAACATGAGGATCTTGGCATTGAACGATAATTTTTCTATTCTGGCCAAAGTGATTGTTCCAAAAATTTCAAACTTTGTATACTTCATCTTTGGATTAATAGCTATCCCTCAGAATTTTTACAGATTTTTAGCTTTTATAGTTTTGGAGTTGTGGTCAGATGAAATGAATTTTTGCGACAGAACTTTTGTTTGGTTAGTGATCTAGATACTTACTCACATTTTTCGAGATAAGTTATTTTCCAAATTACAAGCTTTAAAATTATTCTTTTATCAAACGCGAGTATTGAAATTAGATTTTCCAGATGCTACAATGGCAACAATAAGCGAAGTAAAAATTTTCTAGCAAAAAGCAAAACTGACTTCTCAAAGAAATGATTCCTGCATTGAAGAACTGCAACTTCAAAATTACAATAGCTAAAAATTTGTAAAAATTCTGGGGAATAGCTATTAGTACAAGGATCAAGTCTACAAAGTTTTAAATTTTTTCAAAACTTATTTTGGCCAGAATAAAAAATTGATCGTTCAATGGCAAAATACCCAGCTAGAGACCTGTAACTTGGAGGATATTGTTTTTTATTTATTTCGAACCATATGAGCCTATGGGAGTATTAAAATTCGAAAATACCCAAAATAAGGACCACCCTAATGGGATCTCCACATCGCTAGGTTTTTGAATTTTATCCTAATAGAAGAGCGAATTTTAGTATATGGAGATTATTGATTTTGATGGATTACCCAATTATCGGATATTTGGGAGAAGGGGAATTATAAGAAATATGTACGCCACTGGAAGTTGTGTATAGCGTCGTATAGACTATTGATGACGCATGGGGACATCTTTGGATGTTTGAGTTTAAAAGGTTAGAGACAGCAATCGATTTTTTTGTGTAAAGGGCTGCCAGAAAATCTTTTTGACCGTGGATTCGTGTAGCACGACGATAAAATTGAGACTAGCGTTCATATAACACAGATACCTAATGCGTGACTTGTCCGGTATAGTTTGCACAATAAAGATGGAACATCGTACGACGTCTAGACAGTGCAAGTGAATCTGCACAAACCCCTCATTGTCTTTGACAGAGGTTTCTTCGTAGCCGTATAGCTAAATGACGCTTTATTAGGTGATTGATGTACCTAACAATAAAATAGATGAAACGCATAGGTATAAGGAATTACAACATTTGATAACAGTAATAATTCAGCGACAAAATACTATATTGTGCGAATCTATATCTACACGAAAGAGTGTGGTATTCTTAGGTTTTAACGCCTTTTCGGCAACTGTAGCTTCTTACTGCATGGTAACGATAAACTGAATTTGCACAAATCAGATCTCCAGCAGTACAACGTTTTTCTGCAAATTACTTTCCTGTCATTCACACACCCACAGATTGTCGTATTCAGAAAATGCCTGCAGTAAAGCACCAACGTGTAGATGCTTAATTAACTTGTATTCTGGACTTTCCAGAGTATAGTTGGAGTTAAAACTGCATCAGTAGGCTTTTAGAGACTTACGTTTTTGCACGTGTCTGATGAAGCTTTAACCATCTATCTACTCTAGGCGGATGGGTGGGACAAGTGTGGAGGATGATTCACTTTCGATCGATGTAGTTACCAAATGTTAGCTATTTATTTAAAATTGTTTTTCTAAACATTTAAAATACAAAATGCTAATTATCTATTCACTATTTCTCATTCAACGTTCACTTAAAGATGGTAGGTATGTTGTTGTTTTTTTTTTAAATTACTATTACGGAATTGAATAGTTTTTAATTATTATTGTTTCTTTCCTGTTTTTCTTCTTCTTATTATTATTATTATTATTTGTTATTTCATCATCATAATGTTAAATAGTTAGTCTTAAACTTGAAACAGTTAGGTAAACGTGTGCCGGTTCTTTTTTTTAAAAATAACATCAAATAAACGAAACATTAAATTATATATCTTTCTTGTCTTATTTAAGTATCTCCATCTATACATATGTTAGGTAGAAAGAAAGAGATAGAGACACGAATTTTTTAAAAACAAACACCGTTATGATTATGTTAATATTATTTACACCGAAATGTGTTTGGATTGGGACGATAATAGTAATAAAGAAAACAACAAAAAAAACAACAATAATTGAAATTCTAAATGGAACAAAACCGCCATGAAAGAATTCTTAGATAATCATTGAATAACAGGAACGTGAAAAAGAAGAAGAAGTTATACTTTTATGTGTTGAGATAATGGAATTTCAGCACCTATATAATAGCATTCCATACCCATATTTATTAATTATTGATTATTAATTAGTAATTAAAAATCAAAATAGATATCCTTGTAGATATTTGAAGTTTCTTTTGTTTAAAAAAACAAAAAAAAAAATGATCATTTAAGATTGGTATTAAGAGGAAAAATAGAAGACAAAAAAAAAATTGTATATTACCACCATATAAGCCAAGGCCTGGACCGGACTTGCTACCACCATCAACAACAAACTATCAAACAAGAACCTTCATCGTCTCTTTTACTTTACAACAAACTGTTTGTTGTTAATGATGATGATGATGATGATCTTGAAATGAACAAAGTTAATTTTTGATCTTGATTCTTATATGTGTTTGTTTCAAAACTTGTTGGTGTAATTATTGATAATTCACCATTTGATTATTGTTGTTGTTACCTTCAATCTGTTATTTACATGTTGTTGTTGTTATAGTCGGGTGTGTTGTTGTCGTTATTGTAGTTATTTAAAATACTACATATGTATATTATAATAAGAGATATAGGTACGCATATGTGAGTGTGAACGCGGTCGGACGCTCCCATCAAGGTCTACCGCGAAATCTTAATGCATAACAATAGAGAAAATGCACTTTTCTTTCTTCTGTCGTTGTTATCTTGTCACAGATTGTTGTATTTTTTTTTTTTTAGATTTGAATGAGAGAAGAAGAGAATAACATGAATGTTGAAAGATTTTAAAATAGAAAAGACGACAACTCATATTCACATACTTACATACTTATATACAACAGGAGGAAGAATTGTGTAGGTTGAAAGCGATTTGTTTGTTAAATCGCATGCTAATAGAGTATTATTGAACGCCAACATAGATTAAAAACACGCCCTTTTAATAATAAATTATTTGGTGACAATAGTTTTTGTTCAATTTTATTTTGTAGTCTTCTTTTATGACTTAAAGTTAGATAAATTAGAAAGAAAAAAAAAACATCCACGATCTGTACTGTGTTAATCAATCATAATTGTCTATCATATAAGGGAAGGTATACTTCTTCTTACAAAGATCTTTGTAATATACCACCCAGTTGCTAATTACAGACTTGAGAGATTGAAGAAGTTGTTCTTCTAGGTAGAGAGATCCAGTCTTGAAACGGAAACGATTTCTTTCTACTACTATTACTAGTTTTATTATTATTATTATTATTACATAGTTTATTTTATTTTTTATTTGTGTATATATGTATTTTTTCAACAATTATTATCAATAATATTTAATAAAATAAATACTAATGGTGTTATCTGTGAGTGTGGGCGCCGTTTTATTCTATTGCATATATGTATATTCGCCGTTGTAGAAATTATTACGAGGTGAATAAACGGTTTCTTCGTATATTTTCTCCTAGATAGATAGAAGAAGATTCTCTATTTTATTTCATCTTCATCATCATGTTATGTTGTTTTATTGTTAAACAGTGTTTGTCTGTCTGTCTGTGTGTATATAGAAATTACATAATTGCGGCGTGTTGTTCTTACGAAATTCTATCAAAAAAATTTCTCTTAAATGAAAATGAAGCGGAAAAAAAAACAACAACAACACCGACGACGACGAATAAACAATTTTTTGGTTGGAAACAATGTTGATATAATTATAACTTCAACTTTAAAAAAAAAAAAAAGAATACCTAAAGGCTATTTCGAAATTTTCGTTTGATTGAAGATAAGACTGCCGATATTTGGTGTCGATAAAAAAAATAAAATAAAATAAAATTATTTATGATCAGTCAAATTTGACTTGACTCACAATAGTAGTGAACATTTTTGTATAAAGATCCAAAGAAGATTTTTGAGGAAATTTGAACGTTATGGTTAAGTTATATTCGGTTGATTATAATTTAACTGTTTATGATAAATAATAAAATTCTTTAATCTAATCAATTGATTGATTTGGTGTCTTCTTGTCATGATTAGTTGAAGATTTATGAATAATTAAAATTCAAAATGGGGAATGTTTCATTTTTTCTCTTATTATTATTATTATTATTAGTTGTTTGCCTATGTCTAATTCTAAAACTTGACATCATCACTCAACTTGTAATGCAATAAAAATTTGTTGCGGATATTGCTGTCCGTTCGTTTATTTTTTTGTTGTTGTTGTTGATCTACTACTACTCACCTCATACATATGTATATGCGTAGATCTAGAAAGATAAACAATCATCATGATGGAAAAGATTCAATTTCGTTTATGTTGCAATGATGATGGAATCTATTTAGAGCATATTTTCGTATTAGACTATTTATAAAATGTGTTGATGGAAAGGTTAGTATGCATTTCCGCCAACTATTGTAGACCACCAGTACACTATTACGAAAAATTATAGTCTGTCGATAGAAATTATTTATTCGACCTTAGTTCAATCGATATACTAGCAACCCTAAGTGCTCTTAAATATATGGCACAACAGTCCGTTGCGAGCTTATTCTTTGATCAAGCCACCTAGTCTCTTGGATTGCTGTGATTTTGCTGTATCTGATTCCGGCTACCAATCCCAAAAATGAAGCTTTCGAAACCAAGAATTGTCCAGTCCTCTTTTCAGGAGACCATTTCTCCCACTCTGGACCCTATGTTCCACTGGGATTAGTTATACTATAGACTTCCATGGGGTTGTTCAGATTATCAGGGTTTAGGTACTACGTGGAGGTGAGGAATTGTCGCAATTGAGCGAAAGATAGCATCTAGCATCCTTATTGTACTCATTGCAATCGTTTATAATAAAATAAATCAAAAAGAGCTCAAACACATACCACGGATTTCTTGTAACTCTTCTTCTATTTACTGAATAGTTTCCAAACCAAAGGTTCATCACTGATTGACTATATTATCAAATACAGTTTTAGTGAAAGTTTGTTTTGTTATTCTAGCTAAATAGCCAACTGTGTTTTTTTTATTTGATGGATTAACAGTTACCTGTTTTATATAAACAATTTATTTGTTGTTATTATTTGTTAAGAACTTTGTAGATTTTCTTATAAAAAGATAGAATAAGTTGCGTGTTTAAACATACGTTTTTTTCTTCTTTTTTTTTTTTGTAAAAATATGTGAAACGTGATATGATTTACAAGAGTCATGGTAAAACAACCGTATATAGAAGTGGTTTTTCAAGAACGTCTTTCATATGTGTGTATGTTATGTATGTTAAAAGTATACATACGTATGTATGTATGTATAGCGCGAAGGGCATTTGTTTCCACAGACGCGATTCCTGTCATTCTGTTTGAAAAATTGTTGGAATATAATATATGGTTGACAATAATAATAACCATTTTAACATTGAAATACTTGGTTGTAGTAGACGAAAAACAAAAAACAAAAAAAAAAAAACAAACATCAAATTATATTCTAATGTAATAAAGATAATAAAAGAATTTTGTTTGAAATGAAGGTGTTTACCCAAACGTAGGTACTTACGTTAGAGTTTTTTTTTTTTTTTGTTTTCTAACCAAATATTTGAAAGATAATAAATTTTTAACGGAAATTTTCGACTTTACTATTTTTCGAAATTGTTATTTCGTCTACAGATTGTCGTAAAATCAACAATATATTTATTTATTTTTGCAATAATAACCCCTTCTCAATTTGGGTATGCAGGAATACTCCGATATAAAATAATGCATGTAAAATGGGTGATTATTGCCATGGATTTTCAAATCACGTCAATTTTTTCGTCATGATCATCGATCTTAGCACCTTAAGCAAGTTCTCGTTCAAGGTTAATTAGGTTTTGATCGTTCAGCTTCTTAATATGTGACTCCAATAGGACCTTTCTCAATTTCTTTCAATCCTAAATCTTAGTTTTGTCACTGATAACATTTTGAAATCCTTTAAAATTATAAAATTATAAACCGCGATAAATCGGAAACCGCGATAATCTAGGTCTTCCTGTACGTACAATAAAGTTATTTTTAAAAATTTTAAATTTAGAAAACAACTAACGATTTTAATGAAAATTGTAGAGAGTTAGTCGAGGTTAAAACAATTATAAAGCTTTAAATTGTAATAATGTTGATTATTTTAGAAAATTGTAAAGAATTATTTTTATAGTATGACGTTATATTTTTTAATCAATTTAAATAAAAGTTGATTACAAATAGGGTGATTTATGAAAATTACATTCACGTGCTTAACAACCTAATAGCTCTCATATTTACTCATTGTATTACCAACAATTTCTACTAAAGTAAATAAATAGGGTATTTGATGTTAGTAGCCACACTCAACTTGAGTGTGTCTATTGTAATATCCCTTTTGTTCTTAATTTGCATAATTGATAATGTTGTTTATCTCAAAACTCCTTAAAGCTAGTTTTAGTTTAGTAAAATGAAAAGTAACTCAGTTGTAGTCAACGTTAAGCCGAGCTTAAGTCGAAATAATCAATTTCAACATGTGATGCGACAAAGTTGTCTTTCATTTCCAAGTCCAGTTCATGGTATAGTTTGTGAATGACCTTGCCTTAAATCACAGACTTAATTCATCCTTTATTAAAATAAACCTAATGCACAAGGAACATAAGATTGATTTACAATAAAGCTTCACTTAAGTTGAGATTAAGAATCCGGGCCTAAAGGTCAACTTTGGTTTAAATTAGTCTTGAATACAAGACTAATTTTACTTTATTAAATTGAGTCGATCTTAAGTAGAGTTTTGGGAAGGGACACTGAACTGGCCTTTGGTGGACTTTTGTTATTTACATGCTTCTTAACGAACACCGTTGTTTGTTCGATTGTTACATCGTTGTTGGTAGACACAAATTGTTCTCCTGTAAAGAATATATTAATATTTCATTTTGACATTATTCCGTTAAGTTGAATATTTTATTTATAAAGCAAAAAAAAATAAAATAGCAATTTGAAATGTTTTAAAACTATAAATAGAAAGTTTAAATTAAAAAAAAAAGCACCATCAACATTTTATTATTTTTAACCAAACCTCGATTTCCCAGAACACTTTCATTATTATTATTCTTACTACTATTATTATTATAATAAATAATTGTTTACTATAATTTCTTATTGTTATTATTATTATTATTATTATTAAATTTGATTGAATAACATTAACAATAATAAAAATGGAGAACCTTCTGTTTTTAAAGGAAATAATTTGATGCAGTTGATTGTGTGAAGAATTAGAAGAAAAAAGTGTTACAAATCACATAATATTTCTTCTTCTTCTATTACCTAAAGATTTGATGCACTTTCTTTAATTTATTGTTATTATTTAATATTTTTTTTTTGTTGTAATTTTACAGGCAAGTCGTTCTATTGCTCGTAGTGGATATTTGTTTGTAGCACCGGATTGGGATTTTTCTGTACCACTCAATAGGACTAAGGTAAGATATAATTACTTTTGCCTTTTTATAGATGAATTAATTTGCAATAATAAAAGAAAATCGTCAAGGTTCTCAATTTTTTTTTTGTTGTATTTATTATAAATTTTATAAAATAATAATCGTTCTCACATTGCTATAATCGTGACCTATACGATGGTAATGCGTGGAAAATTAATTATTTTTACAACGGTAACATATCGATGGATTTGTTGTTGTTGTTGTTGTTGTGTCGTCTTTTTCATATAATGTTGTGTTGTTACAAAATCATTTCCAAGCCAAGCCAAGCTAAGAATTTCATTTCGATCAAAATCTGTCTTGATCAGTAGTATGGATTTAACCTTTTTGGAGCCTGGAGCGTTGCAAAAATTTTGAAGCATCAGTTATAGACGACATCTTCATATTTACATATTTTTGTTTTTGTAAATATACAATATGTTTCATCTAAACGTATATTTTCCGAAATCTCGTCTTAGTTACTTTATCACATTTGAATATCTTTGCGTTCAAAGCACATAACGTTGATTTAAAGGTGCGTCTCCATACGGACACAATTAGTTGGCAACATGCTGTAAGCGTTCTCAATAACGCTTACAGCACTATTTGCCGGTACTGTTTACACTGGGCTACACGCCACCTCAAATTTCCGTTTTAATTACATGTCCCATGTGTCTTTTGGTTTCCGTAATTGGCAGCACAAATCAGCTGATCACACTTGTTCATCGTTTACTGTGGTTTATAAACGATACTACCCTTTTCTTACATTTCAGTTTTTATATTTCATATAGTGCTCAATTATAACCAAAGCACCAAGAATTATAAGTTTTTTTTTTTTACAATTTTTCATCATGCAACAAACTAACTAACCAAAAAACACGTTTACATGGGACACATATTGCTTGCAACATTACTTTGATGTTTATTCATTTACCGCTTTTGCATGGAACAAATTGCATGCGTTGGCTGTGTGGCTGGAACACGTGGATAGCACTCAAAACTGTGCAGCGACCTACGCGAGAAATTTGTTACCGGCTAAATGTATCCTTGTGGAGATGCGCCTTAAGGTAAAGGTAGCAGTACCGGACCTTGAGAATTTTAAACAACAACAATGTCTGATAGTAGACGAGGAGCCTTGTATGAAAATTATAGATCCGCCGAATTTTATTTATTATAAAATGTTAAATGGGATCCGCTTTTCTCCTTAAAAATCTTTTAGGCTAGGTCATGTTTGTCACCTTTGTTACCTTAATGCAAAGTCAATTGAATTGAAATAGACCGACTATAAGCTAATTTAGTGGAATTTTCAATAGAAATTTTGTAAATATAATATGATTATTTAGCAAGTTAATAAAAGAAAGCGAGATGGTATAATTTATGTAAAAAAAAACAACACGAAGATGAAAGAGAGATAGATAGATTAAGAACTTGTCGCATCCTTTTTTGGGATTGAACATCAAATGATTTATTACAAGATAATAATATGGTTTGTCTTTGTATTATAACATGATGGAATTTAGTTAAATTTTCATTTCTTCTTCATATATAAGTGGATAGTAGATAGATTTGTATTGTGTCTTGTAAGAATTCCATTATTATTATTATTATTATTATTATTACTAGTTTTTTGCCCCTTTTCTACTTATAAATCTATGATTTATTAAATAAAAGAGATTTCATATGTCTCGTTTGTCTCGTTTTCAATATTTATTAATTTTTTTTTTTATTTCAACTCAAATCAAGGCTATCTCTAGAGCTCTTTTTGTAAAGGTGTTCTTCTACATGAAATAAATTATTATTTAATTAGGGTCATTTTTTGAAGGTCTTAAAAAGAGTACATAATAAAATACTCTAACATATACATATAGCAAAAGCAAACGTAGAACTCTCACTGATTTTTATTTATTTATTTACAAGTGAATGTTGTGTGAAATTATGTATGCAACAAGAATCAAAAATAGCAAAATTAAAATTCTATTCAATTGTTAAAGTAAAATCAATGTGACTGGCATACAGATTACGAGAGATTGCCAATAATCTAAACCATATTTGGAAACGTTTATTTTGTTTAGATGAACAAAATAAAAACATGTGTTGCTTAATAGTAGATAAACATCTAGTTTGAAAATTACCCAGTAAATAGAGATTTATTGTAATTTCACGCAAAATTTGTTATCACTAATTTGACATCTTATTTCAATTGAAATCAAACAATTTTTGTATGATAGATATGACGAATTATTAATGGAACAATAAAGTGTTGATAGAATTGGAAAAATTATAAATAATCAAAATTCTTATGCTTCTTATCAATAATCTTTTTATTTATTTAATCACAAAAAAAAATCTGATCTATATTTCTGTTATGTGTGTATAGAAAGAATGTTTATAATAATAAAAACGATAAAGAAAGAGAATTGAAGGAATGGATTATAAATAAAAGTCGTGATAGAGCTAGACCTGTATAGATAATGATGATGATGATGATGATGATGATGATGAGAAGATGAAGAAGCTCATCTTTGTGTATTACATAATGTCTTGAAAAAG
>JAZBGY010000912.1:0-35091 GCA_037414755.1 Lydus trimaculatus | reverse complement strand
GTTACGAGTAAAATCCGAGACGTCGAGGTCGTTGTGCAAGGCACACTACAAGACGACCAAACACTCGGTACAAGCCAACTTGTACAAGGAAAATTTTACCGTATGAGCGTATTGTAGAACAAAACAATAGAAAATTTTCTAACCGAAAATTAATATAAAAATAGACGCAAAAGTGAGGTATATTTGAAATAAACAAATTTAATATCATATATAAAATGCCAAAGGATGATATAACTATCCCAGCCATGAAAAGTTTCTACTTGTCTCCAGTTTAGACCAGCTGCCAACAACATGGTTCTGGACGACATAGAAACGTAGAAAACTAGTAATGGATCACAGAGCCACAAAAAGAATTGATCAAGAGTGTACGATCCTTGAAGTAATGTTTTAACAAACATACATACAAAAGAACTGTAAGGTTAGAGGAAGAAACAGCTGCCAAAATATTTCTTCCGAGAAGAAAACGCTGTTCGTTTCATTTACGGCTACAGCCGCTAAATATATAAGACACTGGCTTTACTCCAAAAATATTCTATGGATATCCAAAATAAATTATAATGAATATTCACATATATTAGAGAAACATCATTATTACGAATTTCAGACATAAAATGTTTTAATGTTATAGAAATTACTGCAAAAGTAAATCCGAGGGTTGCATTGAAAGATCTACGTCCACAATAACCACAAGAAAAAATGTAACTCTTGTTATAGTGCTAGAGTACACTTATCTTACTAGTACAAGAAAGAAAGACAGGCTTCATGATCTAAATTGATGAATTTTCTTTTGCAGCAAGCACATGTGTTGCTTATCTTTAAGTTTTTTTGGGTTAAAACGTTGAAGGAGTTTACATTTATCAAATCTAAAATTTCCACTAGATAACAAATGTACCTACAGTTATGCTAAAGACAAAAATTTTAATCTTCAATCTTAAATCAAACACTCTTTAGTGTCACACTAGTAACAACTTTGAATTGAAAAAGTCATTACCGCCACGAACACAGCAACTTTAAATTGATGGAAAAAGCTGCTAAAAATAAGCTAATTGCTTTATCTTTAAGAATCGACAATTTGACAAAGTTGAGACTCCCTTCCTGATTTTCGATCTACCAATAAGATCGATGTTACCTTAAACCAGGGTTAAGTTCATTCAATATGAAACTGGTTTTACTTCCCTATAAGTGTTATCAAATAGGTATTATGTTCAAGGAACATAAGGTTGATTGATTCAAGACAAGTTCGACCTTGAATGAAGGTGGGAAACTTGAATTGTTGTCTCTTCAAGTTCCCAAGAACAATAAAAAAAGGCTTAATTCTAATTTTGAAACACTAACAAGAGCCTCAAGATAAATTCACTCACTAAACTGTGATTCAATGCAAACTTTTATTTAGGTAATGGAAGTTGCAATTAATTCATTCATTTTGATAAATCCGGATTTTTTTCCAATTAAATGACAAACGTACTATTTGTTGAAGCATTTATTTGTTAGCCAGATTTTTTCCTAGAAATCTGTCATATCGAAAATGAAAAATGTTAACCTTATCCTCGACCCCACATAGTCACCATTCATATTCATTAATAAATAAGACTACTTGGAATAAGTTGTACTTAGTTCCTTTCAAATAAATGAAAAATAGTTATCATGAGCTGGTAAGAAAAGGTAAAGAAAGTTTAATTGAACCGCAGTAGATATCAAATAGGTGATACGATACAAATATGGTATTGATACGGTACGTTAAGGGTCGATTACATTGAGCGACTTTAATCGCTGGACGCTGGCATTTGAGGAGAGGCGCGTATGCGCATATTGCAAGACACACAGTGTTGTCGATTACACACAGCGACCAGCGACTTAAGTCACACAGCGACTAAAGTGGCAGCGTCTAACGACAAAAGTAGACCGGTCGGATACTAAATTCGCAGCCACCGAGCATCCAGTGTCTTCTATATTACACACAGCGACTTTGGTCGCAGCGTCTAATGTCGCCGGTGTCTAGTAACTAAAGTCGCTCAATGTAAACGCTGCTTTACGCTGTCAGATATGTATAGATATACCAATTTGAAAGTATGACAACGATACATATTAATACTGATAGACATGAAATTTCAGAACATGCAATGCAACTTATGCGTATTCTATGAACATGACGACAAAGATTCCTCAGCTCAACAAATGTAAGAAACTTGCGATAACGTTGAAAATTCCGCACTAGTGCATTAAATCATCTAAACTCCGAAACTCTTATTTATAATCAAAAAAAAAAATAGGAAAGTTATTTATAACAACTTATTTTTGTTAATTTCCAAATAAGTCTTTTAATATTTGCTAAATCTAACAAAACCAGAAACGAAATATTCAATGTTTCCGTTTAGTTGAATAATTAATTTGAATCACGGAGAACATCTGAAATGTTGAAAAAATAAATTGGAATAGAATATTTTTGTGACTGAAAATAGAACAACACACAGTTCATATACAAAGTCGTGGCATTTGGAACAGTTTATCTGTTGTCAATACTCCCGCAATTTCATTAAAAGCAGCCTGTTTGTTTATTTATAAGTAGTTTAATAATAATAATGATAAAACTAAAATAATTATTATTTATTAAAAATGAATTATTTCATAATTTTAATTATAATTACTATTCTTGGTGATGTTAGTTCAAAACAAACACTTAAAATCGGTAAGTACGTCCTGGATAAGAAATTCCTGGAATTGTTTTTAGAAAATGCGTTCTAATTTTACCGTTGTTGTTATGAAAGACAACATCACCATATTCCCGACAGTTAATTATCAAAATTATTTTAGGTGCAATTTTCGAAGAAACCGATCAAGATTTAGATCGTAATATAAATGAATTTAGAGAAAGGGCACTATATGCAGCAATAAAACTAATAAATGAAGAACTCATAAATAGTACATATGAATTAGAAGCAATAAAACTTGATGTACAAATTGATAATCCATTGAGTGCTCTAACAGCTGCATGTACATTAATTGAAAATGGTGTTATTGCAATTTTAGGACCATCATCTGAAGATAATTCAAATGTTATACAATCGGTTTGTGATAATAAAGATATACCACATTTAGAAGTACGTTGGGATGATCAACCAGTTACACCGATTATTAATTTATATCCATATCAAGATGTTTTAACACGTGTTTATATGGATATTATAACAGCATGGAATTTTGAGAGTTTCGTTATACTTTATGAGAACAATGAGAGTTTAAGGAGAGTTGGTGAATTACTTAAACTTTACGATAACAAAATGAGTAAAATTATTGTACGACAATTAGACAAAGCAAGACAGGGTGATTACAGGTATCTAACAACAATAACAACTGTTGGATAATCCATACTTCATCTATTTTGACTTAGCCGGTTTGTCTCTTTGTCTCTAACTCTATAAAAGCGGATAACGATAGAATAATGGTGAAGTCTTCCTTTCTCGAGAAAGAGAAATCTTTTATAGATCCCTACACCAACCGGGAGTGTGAGACGCTATCTTTAAGCCACGCTCAAGTGAGGCATAGCACCGGGGCAGCTATTCACCATTGTATTAGAAACCAGAGCAGTTAAATTCAGAAAAAATGGCCTCATGATAGCGACCTTTCTTTATCGCGTCAATTTAATATTTGACAAATATCAAAATACTGAAGTATTTGCTTCATTACTACCTTCGAGTCAAGCCACTGAAGTCAAAATAGACGAGGTATAAAAAATATTTAACACCAATTGGAAATCGTCTTCTCTACATGCCAGATTGGGAAACGGGTTAATCTGTAAAAATTATCTTCATTCTAGATCAGTACTGAAGGAATTGTGGCGCTCAGGAGCTAAACACTTCATTCTAGATTGTTCTATTGATATTTTAGAAGAAGTCCTAAGACAAGCCCAACAAATCGGTCTAATGACTCATAAAGAATCCTACATAATAACAAACTTAGACTTTCATACACTCGATTTAGAACCTTTCCAGTACAGTGAAACAAATATTACAGGCGTAAGTCCCAAAAAAAATTAATAATTATTCGATTTTTCAATCGTTTTTTTATGATAGATGCGATTCATTGATCCTGAAACACCATCCATAGTCAATTTAGCTAGTGAAATTTTCAGTTTAAGTGCAAATGTTGCAGATATTGCAGCATGGAAATTGACATTAGATATGGCATTAGTTGCTGATGCTATTATGATGTTTGGGCAAGCTTTAAAAGAATTACCTGTAAATTTCCAGCCACCATCATTAACTTGTAATTCAACAGAAACCTGGCCGTTTGGATTAACTCTTACAAATCTTGTGAAAGGGGTAAATTTCCTAGAACAACAAATACAAAAAAATTAACTTTTGAACTATTCCAGATGAAATATTCAGGTTTTACTGGGAATATCCAATTTGATAATAAAGGTTTTCGTTCAGATTTTGGTTTAGAGTTGATTGAGTTAAAAGAAGGCGGCATTACAAGAATTGGTAATTGGACAACTTCTGAAGGTTTAAATATAAGTAGAATCTATCCACCGCCACCACCACCAAAAGAAGGTAGTTTAGTAAATCGAACCTTTATTATAACTGGATGTTTGGTAATTAATTCAAATAAAATCAAAAACCACTGGTTAATTATACAGAAAATTTCAGACTGAACCTTATGTAATGCGAGTCGATTCAGCAAAAGCTCTCTATGGTAATGATCGTTATGAAGGTTTTGCTGTCGATTTAATTGACGAATTATCCCAAATGGAAGGTTTCAACTATACATTTTCAATACGTACTGATGGTAAAAATGGTAATTTAAATAATGTTACTGGTGAATGGGATGGGATGATTGGTGAAATTATCGATGGTGTTAGTATCGATTTGGTAATAGTTTCAGCTTCAAATTTACTAAATTGTGTAAAATTGTAGAGTGCTCATTTAGCAATTGGGGATTTAACAATTAATTCTCAACGAGAATCAGCTGTTGATTTCACAACACCATTTATGACATTAGGGATTAGTATTGTATTTCAAAAACCACAAAAAGCTGATCCTAGTTTCTTTTCATTTGCTGATCCATTAGCTTTAGACGTTTGGAAAATGTTGGCTGTTACATTTTTTGGTGTTTCTATTGCTATGTTTATATTAGGACGTATTTGTCCAGCCGAATGGCAAAATCCATATCCATGTATTGAAGAACCAGAGTATCTTGTCAATCAGTTAAGTTTAAGAAATTGTTTGTGGTTTGCAACTGGTAGTTTAATGCAGCAAGGATCAGAAATTGCACCACTGTAAGGCAATTCAAATAGGTACAATTTTGTGTTGTTGATTGATTTGAGTTTTTAGTGCAATGTCAACGAGAATGGTTGCTGGAATGTGGTGGTTTTTTACGTTAATTATGGTCTCATCATATACTGCAAATTTGGCTTCGTTTTTGACAACAGATAATCCTGAAATTCTTTTTGAAGATGTCAATGAACTGGTAGCTGTGGCTGATGCTAAGGGTATCAAGTATGGAGCTAAGTCTGGTGGGGCTACTGCCAGCTTCTTCTTGGTAATTACTTACACCATTTTGCTGGCCAAATTATTATATCTTCTAGGCTCACCAAACACTAATACAGGGTCCGATGAGATCATCTGATGGCATTAACGGACAAACTTGAGACAAACTTTTGCAGAAACTGCACTTACTATGTGGAGTGCTGACATTGCTCTCCTTATAAGCGACGAAGCACACTTATATCTGTTGGGTCCTCTTAACTGTGATCGAGTGACGGCGTAATGGGGTGAAAATTCGGCGTCATTAGCCAGTGTTTCGTTTACATAATTTCCTGACACCACAACTACGTAGTGCTCCGAATGTACTTCTGTGGCGACATTTCGTGGACATTGCAATCTAAAGATCTTCCCATCTTCAATTTCTTTTCTTGGGATTGCGTCAAAACCAAAATGTACATTAACAAAACTTTACAAGAGTCCAGGATGTATAGGACCTCATTTTTGGGCCTTGAATGTTGTTTGTTGACATCTCCTTTTCGACTCTTGTAAATGGCATATAGACTAGTAATAAGGGTTACAATAAAACAGTATGTAGGGCTTTGCATCAGAACTTTTTGCCGGACCCTGCAATTTCAATAAACACACTCTACTCACTTAGCTTTTCTTCCACTATGTTATAACCATTTTCAATCTTTCGTCTTATGCTCACATGTCCATATTCTGCTCTTGTGTCGAGATTGAATTCAAGCTATTTAATTGTGACTCACTCAATCCCTGCTGTATCTGAAATTAGTATTTGTTATACTTCAGCAAGCAGCAAGAGAGACAGAAAAAGCAAATCCAGTTTTCAAGGCAATCGGTGAATATATGGCTAATAACGATGATGACGTTTTGGTATCAGGGAATACAGAAGGTGTTGTTCGTGCAGAAGAAGAAAATTATGCATTTTTCATGGAAAGTACATCAATTGAATATGAAACTGAAAGACGATGTACTTTACAACAAGTAGGAGGTTTATTGGATGAAAAAGGATATGGAATAGCTATGAAAAAAAGTTTAAAAACTCTCATCAATTAAAATTTTAATTAATTGTTACATTTTTTTCTAGATTCGACATTTAGATCTGTATTGAGTACGGCAATTTTGAAATTACAAGAAGGTGGAAAACTTGCCGATTTGAAAAGGAAATGGTGGCAAGAAAGACGCGGTGGTGGACAATGTCCTGTAAGATTAATTAATTGATTTTTTTTTCAATTATTCACTGGGAATTTCAGGAATCTGAGGATACCAGTACGGAAGCTTTAAATTTAAAAAATGTTGGTGGTGTATTTTGGGTAACAATCGGTGGTGCTTGTTTATCACTAGTTTTCATGTTTATTGAAATGGGTTTGCATATGTTAAAACGATCAATAAAAACAAAAATACCATACACAAAATTAATAATTGATGAATTGAAATTTTATTTCCAATTCACTGGAATGGTAAAACCGATAATTTATGAACATGAAACACCTGAAAATCGTAGTCGTGATTCAGGTGAAGGCAAATCTAAGTCAAAATCAAAATCAAGAAAAAGCAGCGATTCAATTAATCTACAATCGGTACCTTATGGGTTTATTACTGGAATATCACAAGAACGATTGACTAGAAATGATAATCATTTTTAAAAATTTCTAACTGAATTTGAAAACTTTTATAAAATAGATACTTTATTCTAATATTCACACTTATGTAAAACAAACTAATTATAACAGCTAGGTCGAGTTTTTAATAATTATCGTAGCCAGTTTTATATAATTATTGCCAACAAATTTTGAAAATAGATTTCAGTTCTATTCTCTAAATTATCAAATAAAGACAAACAATGTTTGTAAAAATTGTAATTTTATTGTTATTAATAAAAAACATTTACAATCAACCTGAAAAATATTCTATAGGTATGTAAGATTGAAGACCAATCCTTTTGTTTTCCAAAAAAAAAAAAAATTATCCCATAGGAGTATTATTTGATGAGGAAACTAACGATGGTGAAATCTTCCAAAATGCAATTGAACGTATTAATTCACGTGGAGATGATCCAGATATAATCTTATCAGCTATTATCAAATCAATAAGCCCTCAAGATCCCTATGAAGCTTTAACAGTGGCTTGTGATTTATTATCAGAGCGAATTGTTGCTATTTTCGGACCAAAATATTTGGATAATATAAATAGTGTACAATCGTTGTGTGATAACAAAGAAATACCTCATATTATCACACAATATAATTATAAACCCTTATTATATGATCATACAGTTATCAATTTCCATCCACATGGTCCACGATTATCACAAGCTTATTACGAGATAATTGAAGCTTTAGGTTGGGAAACTTTTACAGTATTTTATGAAGATAATGATAGTCTATTACGTATGGCTGATTTAATTCAATTAGGTAAACAAAAATTTAGTGTGACAGTTAAACAATTAGATGAGAATGATGATGGAATTTATCGAAAATCGTTACGTGATGGTCGTGTATCGGGTCAAAGAAATTTTGTAATTGATTGTAAATTTGAGCATTTACAAGAAGTACTCTTACAAGCCCAACAAATCGGTTTAATGACACACCATTATAATTTCTTGATAACAAATTTGGATTTTAGTACAATTGATTTGGCACCAATCCAATATAGTGAAGCCAATATAACTGGGGTATGTATGCGAAAAAATGCAAATTCTATTAAAATTTTGCACCTGTCTTGTAGATTCGTATCATTAATCAAAAAAATTTAGCAATGAACGAAATGATTGAAGGACAACTCCGATCTCAAACAGCTTTTCTTTTAGATGCTTTAGAAATGTTTGTAGGAGCTCTAAAAGGAATACCAAAATTTCCTAATTCACTTCTAGATGAAATTAGTTGTAATAAACCGAATAGTTTAATATTTGGTACAAGTTTAATTAATTTGATGAAATCAAGTGAATATTCAGGATTAACAGGTGTTACAACGTTTGATATTGAAGGTTATCGTAGTTCATTTGAACTTGATTTAATACAATTGCAACAAACTGGGATTGTAAGTATTGGGAGTTGGGATACGAAAGATGGGGTTAAATTGTTACCAGCATCAGTAGAACAAATTGATGATGATCCAGAAAGTTTGCGGAATAAAACATTTATTGTTATCACCACTTTGGTAATTGATTGTTGTTTGATAATAATTGAAATTTTGAAAATTTTGAGTTATAGACTGATCCTTATGGAATGCTGAAAGAAACTGAAAAACCTCTGTATGGTAATGATAGATTTGAAGGATTTGGTATCGATTTGATTGATGAATTATCAAAAATGGAAGGATTCAATTATACTTTTATTATACGACATGATAAGAAAAATGGGAATAAAGATCCAGTTACAGGTCGATGGTCCGGTATGATTGGAGATCTAATGGAATATGTAATTATGATTATTTTTCAATTGACTTTTATTCATTAATTGTGGATTTTATAGAGAGCTGATTTAGCAATTACTGATTTAACAATAACATCAGCTAGAGAAGAAGCTGTTGATTTCACATCACCTTTTATGAATCTTGGTATAAGTATATTGGCAAAGAAACCAGGAAAAGCAGCACCAAGTTTCTTCTCATTTGCTGATCCATTCGCTTTAGATGTTTGGATGATGTTATCAATGGCTTATGTTGTTGTTAGTTTATCATTATTTATTGTTGGTAGAATTTGTCCAGATGAATGGCAAAATCCATATCCGTGTATTGAAGAACCAAAACATTTAGTAAATCAGTTTACTTTGGCTAATTCTGGTTGGTTTACAATTGGTAGTTTAATGCAACAAGGAACAGAAATTGCACCAATGTAAGATATCAGAGTCTTTTTTTAAAACGGTACCTACCTCATTACGATTGCAACCGAAATTAAATGCAAACTCTTTGTATTCAATACCACTTTCTTGCCCAAATATCAGCACTTCTTTCAGTTTCATTAACTTTTTGACTAAATTATTGCTAATGTTGAAGGAACGTACACTAATTTCGACGTTGCAAAAATTTAGCTAATACTTCATCATTGTCTAATTTATCAAATAGTCCTAATCTTCCATGTTAAGTATCTTATCATAGTTGCCAAACTATAAGCTCCTGACTACAACGATGTCTTGTTATTTCCAAGCCTAGATCAAAATGGAATCATAAATATCTTATGTATTACGATTTTGTGTTAAGCTGCGTCCACATCTAACGAACGAATGCAAAGGAATGCAAATGTAAACATAGTGTGTACGGCAAGATAAACGCTAACGAATGCAAACGAACGTGGAAAACAGCGATCCGCTGGTTGTCAGTGGTTCAAAGAAGAAATTCGTTCGTATTCGTTCGCATTCGTTTGCGTTTGCATGGTGTGGACGGGAAATAGGCACTAGAAACTAGTGGAACACAAGCGAATGCAAGGACATTCTACTACTCTGTTTGCGCATGACATTCGCATTCTTTCGCATTCGTTTGCATTCGTTCTCGTTCGTTAGATCTGGATGCGGCCTTAGAACTGTCTTATTGCTTCTGCTCAATATCGAGTTGAACTTATTTCTACTTCAAATTAGTCAGCTTGGCTTTAAGGCATACAAACAAAATCACAGTGCTGCTAAAATAACAATTTTATAAAAACTTGATTGTGTTGTTGCTAGATTTTTGTTGCCTCGAAGTCAAGTTGATCAGGTCCAAATAGGTCACTTTTATAATTTGGAAATCCATTTTAGTGCAATTGCTACTCGAATGATAGCAGGAATGTGGTGGTTTTTCGTATTGATTATGGTATCATCATATACAGCAAATCTAGCTGCTTTTTTAACAACAGAGAATCCGAAATATTTATTTGAAGATATAAAAAGTTTAGTTGAAAATGCAGAAATTAATCCTGACTTACGTTATGGTGCTAAAGCTGGTGGTGCAACAGCTAGTTTTTTCAAAGATTCTGATAATGAAATTTATAAAAAAGTTGCACAACATATGGAAGATTATCCGGATGATATGGTGAAAGAGAATCGTGATGGTGTTGAATTAGCTGAAAAAACAACTTATGCATTTTTTATGGAATCAACATCGATTGAATATGAAACACAACGACATTGTGGTTTACAACAATATGGTGATTTATTAGATGACAAAGGATATGGAATTGCAGTGAGAAAGAGTTAGTTAATGAAATCAAAAAAAATAGATAGTAATAACAATTACATTACAGATTCCACGTATAGAAAACGTTTAAGTACAGCTATATTGAAATTGCAAGCTAGCGGTGTTATTGATGAATTAAAAAGAAAATGGTGGGCTGAAAAACGAGGCGGTGGCCAATGTCCTGTAAATAAAAAACTTGAATAATTGTGAAATTCTACATGAATCTCAATCTCAATCCCTATCTACGATTTAGATTGAAATTTCTGTAGAATTCACTAATTATAAATAAAACTAAATTAAAAATTTTACAGACTGAAGAAGCTTCCTCTGGAGCTACACCATTAAATTTACCAAATGTTGAGGGTGTTTTTTATGTAACAGTAGGTGGATTAGTTTGTTCGATATTTTCAGTTATTCTAGAAATGTTAATTTATACAACAAAAATTAGTATTAAATATCGAATTTCATTTAGGGAAGCTTTAAAAGCTGAAATTAAAGCATATTTTAATTTTGGTAGTAATGTTAAACCGGCAGTAAAAGCATTATCAGAATCAAAATCTAAATCTAAATCTCAATCTAAATCTCAATCAAAATCTGAAAGTAAATCAGAATCAAGTAAAACCAATGGAAGATCAACGCCAGTACCTTATGGTTTCAAATTTGCAGTCTCTAAAGAACGACTAACAACAGAAGAAAGTTGAATATTCTTCCTCATTTTAACAATTCTTTATAATTATTATTATAGAGCCAAACTTTCTTGTTTATTAAAATAAATTTCATGATGAATTACGAAATATTTATTCAAATTCTAACATTTGTACCAAATAACCATGAAAGCGTCTAATTAGTCGTACTACAAATATGTCGTGCTAATATGAATCAACCTTAATAGTATAATGTTGGATCAATATTTTTACTTAGCAACTGTTTGACAGTGATTAAAAATGAGAGTCGCAGATTCGAATACAACGTGAATTTCATTAAAATAAAACACAAAAATTTCCATTTATTCACAATTTTTCTTTCTAGCTGGGTACAATTTAGTGAAATCTCCAAAATAACATTTGTTGGTAAAGAGACAATTTGTTTTGGTGCTGGTTGTCATTTAATTTTCATAAATTTGATAACAAATGACGAACAAATCTATACGGCGAATTCTAAAGATTTAGGTGATGGAATTTGTTGTTATACAGGTCATAGAACATCAGGATTATTTGCATTTACTGAAATTTGTCAAAATCCAAGGATATTCATTAAGAATTATCCAAAGTTTCAGGAAATTTGTACATTAGTAGATGATGATGATAATACAACAAATGGTTATTTTGATATTGTATTTTCTGATAGATCCGTATTGATAACGTTGGGAAAATTTCCAAATTATAGTTTAACTGTATGGAATTGGAGAAATTGTACAAAAATTGCGGCTCAAAATACCGCTATTTTTACTGAAAATCAGATATTAAGGTATGATGCACAGTTGGGCCAAAGAGAGAACTTTTACAAGCTCTACCTAGAATTTTGCAATATTTTAGTAGTATTAACTTTTTAAAATTTTTAAAGTATTGATTGTTTGATTTCTAAATTGGAACAATTCAGCATTTGGACCTGAGGTCCCTAAATTGTAAGGTCTCCAAGCTATAGCTTATGCGTAAATCCGGCTCTGACTCTTACAATTAGTCTATTTTGATTTAATCGAGTCAGTTCCAAAGTGGTACAAAAATTAATCTGTTGTACCACCTTTAAGTCAAGTTGACCGAATCGAAACAGACCGCTTACATTAATCTAATACATCTAATACTTGATTAGCATGCTATGCACGTACTCCAATTATCGTAATTTTTACAAAAATCAAATGAATTTAACGTCTCTTGGTGAGAAACCTTGTTTCTTTTACATAAATTGAACTGTTCTTCTAACTGTGTTTGGATTGTTTGGATTAATCTCTTTCCTTCGTTCGGTACACGATTGTTTGCTGTTTCCATCAACCGGAAGTCTGATTTACACCATACAATTCTGACTGTTATATTGTTTCTGCACCCGACTGTACCACTAAAGCCGCGTCTACATCTAACGAACGAATGCAAACAAATGAGAACGAATGCAAACGAACGTAGAAAACAGCACTCGTTCGCGTTTGCATAGTGTGGACGGGCAATAAGAACTAGAAGCTAGCGAAACTAGTGGAACACAAGTGAATGCAAGGACATGCTACTACTTCTGTTTGCGCATGGCATTCGCAATCGTTTGCATTTGTGGATTTTTTTCCTTCTGTTTGCGTTTGTTTGCATTCGCTCGCGTTTGTTCGCATTCGTTCGTTAGACGTGGACGCGTCTTCAAAAGAAGCAAAACACATGAGTGAACACATTAGCGTAAAGTATTGTAATTTTTTTTTAGGTGCAGTTTAGGTACCACATTAATTACGGCGCAAATTGGTATCAATTCAAAGAAAATACGAATTTGGGAGATTCTATCTTATGGTAAAGGACATGTTTTGAGAGAACATGAAGTTGAACGTCCTAACGATTGTAATAAATTTGTTGATTGTTTGTGGACATCTGAAGGTAGCCTATTTGTTCTTGATAATGGAGGCAGTGTCTATATGGTACATAATTCAATTCTAAGCTCATCATCATTTCTGCACGTTAAAAATTCGACTTTTAAACCGTGTTTCCACTAATTGTAAGCTAAAAATTCGCACGAGTTCAACGCATTCAGCACCTAGTGAAAACACGGACTTACTTTTTTCTATCGTTAGTTACAATTACTTGGAAACTTTGCTTTGATGATGACGAGCTTACGACCGGACTAGTGACTCGTTTTATTTAAATTATGAATTTTTTTAGTTGAATGCTACGTATGATTTGAAACGAATCATCAATTTTACAACACCCGGCACGTGTGCAACAAGTTTTTGTTGGTTTAAAGGTGGATTGACTGTTACGGGTCCAAATGAAGAAATTAGGGTGTTATTTCGTATAATTTTCACTATATATATAGAAAGTATAATTAATGTTTTTTACAGCATTATAAAAAATGTGATATATGGTCGATTGATTGGACCTTAATTCCACCTGTACCATTAAAAAAATTAAACAGTACCAATAATATATTGATTGGTTTAACTGAAAGAAATCATATTTTACAAATTTCAAAAAATGAAAATGAATTTAAATTTATTAAAAATTATAATTTATTATTTAATGATATTTGTTTGGTATATCCAGTTGGTAAATTTATGGTAGCTTTATCTGATAATAATAAATTAAATGTTTTTGAAATATCTACTGGTGAAAAAGTAATAAATAAATTTTATTAAAGTGAAAAGAAAGAAAATTAATTAATCAATAATAATAAATTATTTATTGATAGGTATCTGAATTAATACTGAAAGAGAAAGCATTGACTATACGTGAAAATCCAATGTTTCCATATTTAGTTGTTGGATATGAAACAGGAAATATTGATTTAATATCAACATATAATCCAAATAAATTGGTGAAATTAATAAATTTCTATTTAACAAAGAAACCAATCAATTCCATATATTTTCATCAATATGGAAAGGTTTTTGTAGCTTCCAGCTTGAATTATGGACAATTTTTCATATTAGAGGTTGGTAAATATGCTTTATTTATCTTCAAGTATATTTAGTTGCCTATTTTGATATGATAGGGTACGATCACACTATCAAGTTTTGCTTATTCAAGTTTCCTTTTAGCAAGTAAAACTTGATAAAAGACAATAAAAACTAGCATTGCAAAATGTACAAAATTAATTCTGCTGCGGAATTTTACCTGCGAGACCAAAAATTTTTGTTTTTTCTTCCAAAGCTTGGGGTTTTCACTAGAAATTTTCAAAAAAAACACACTTTTAGTGTTGTCGCAAACGTGTTCTGACGCGTTGCTAGCATTGCAAAATGTCGTACAAAATCGATTCTGTTGCGGAACTTTACCTGCAAGACCAAAAATTTTCAAAAAAAACAGTTCTAGGAATTTTGTTGCCGCAAGCGTGTTTTCACGCGTTGCTAGCATTGCAAAATGTCGTACAAAATTGATTCTGTTGCGAAACTTTACCTGCAAGACCAAACATTTTTGTTTTATCTTCCAAAGCTTGGGTTTTTGCATTTGAATTAGAGATTCTTAAAAAAAAAACACACTTCTAGGAATTCTGTTGCCGCAAACGTGCTCTGACGCGTTGCTACCATTGCAAAATGTCCTACAAAATTGATTTTGATGCGGAATTTTACCTGCAAGACCAAAAAATTTGTTTTACAGTACTGACATTGCAATTTAATTTAATTTAATTTCTCGAATTACTGCACTGTTTCCTACGTATGCGCTCAAATTCTTACCCAAAAAGAATACATTCTAAGCGTTAACATATACCACGACTTCTTGTTCGATTTATCTTTCACGTACTAGTTACAAACTGTAAGAAGCTGATCAAAAGCTGATTCAACTTAAAAGCCCGCATACACGCTCCTGAAATCCAATGCAGAAAACTGTGCAGTCCCAGCTTTCGGTATTTCAGGAGCTTGTGTGCCACAAAACTGCGCAGTTTTGTCGGACTGTTCAGGCGGCCTGATGAGAATGAAAAATCGATACGGAATAACTATGCAGTCCCGAACTATACAGGCTAATCAAACATCAGTTCAGTTTAATTTATTTCACATAAACACCGTGTCAGATAGATAATTACGTATTTTTTGATTTTCACCCTCTTGAAATATGTATGGTTGAGGAAATATCCAGGCCTGAACTGTACAGTTTTTCCTCAAAGGATTGCCGGCGCGTGCCTTGAGATGTGCGTTTATATTAATGTGTTTCGCTTTGTAGAAGTACTCTTAAAGGCTCGTCCAGACCAAAATACAGCCTGTACAATCTACCGCTGCTCTGCTTTGTTTGGTTCGGCGCAGTTCTGCGCGTTTGGTCTGGGCGCGCCTTTACTTGAATAAGATACAGAATAATAAGGCACAGTTGACCAAAGAATATTTTTAGGAACAAAAATTTTCGAAAATTCAGCAATTTTTAAAAATAACAGATTACACACGTAGATTTTTGATAAATTAGGTGGCCTTTTTAAACACCTCAAAGGATTTTCTATAGTGAATTAAGCCTAATAAAAAATTATTATAATTTATAAAACTTTCAAAAAAATTTATAAATATTTTTAATGTAAATTCAGTTTAAAAAATATCTTTTACATCTATAATTCTTATCTGATTATAGCATAGTTTCAATAATAATTTTTGAAGTATTTAGAATTAAAGCTAATACGGATAATGAAAATATATGATTTTCTACTTTTTCTCCTTTTATACAAAGAACAGATATTTTGGGGGGAAATTATGAAATAAACTGCCGTCCAAATTTCTCTATTTTTTATGTTATTAATTTTTTTATTATAATTTATCAAAAGATAACCTTTCTCCTTTCAAATTGTTTGTTTAATCCATGTCGATTTATGTTTCATCAAATTAACAATAATTAAAATAAATGTAACGGAAATGAAAATTAGTAAATTTTAATTATAGACAGTTGTTAAAATTAGAACTATATAGAAGATTTGGGAAAATAAACAGAAAGAGAAAATTTAACAATTAGTGAATCTGTTACTCATAGAATAAAAGTGCCAGTGCAATTCTCAACTAATTTCTATAACAGTCCAGATCTAACGAATGAATGCGAATGAATGCGAACGATTGCGAATGTCATGCGCAAACAGAAGTAGTAGAATGTCCTTCCATTCGCTTATGTACCACTAGTGTCACTAGCTTCTTATTTCCCGTTCACACTATGCAAATGAGAACGAATGCGAACGAAATTTTTCTTTGAAGTACCGACAACCAGCGAATCGCTGTTTTCCACGCTCGTTTGCATTCGTTCGCGTTTGTTCGCATTCGTTCGTTAAATGTGGACGCGGCTTAAGCTGTAACTCGCAACAATTTTACTCGAGATTCTTTATAACGTATTTATACTACACATAAACTTCTTGAGTTAGCTCTACACTAGCACAGCAATTTTTCAATTTTATTCGCATGTCAGCGACTACTTTCATATCATTCTGTCATTAATTGTTGTTCGCAACTGACTGTACGTTATGGGTTCAACAAGGAAATACAAGGCGGATACTTTCAGATCTTCCTGCTCTTCTTTTTTTTTTTTGTGTGTAGGCTGTTGGTCTGCTTATTCCATTCTACAGCCCCATTAGTTGGGTTGTTCTTGTAAGGAGGTTCAACTATCCGCTCATCTTTTGAAAGGCTTCCTTATAGGTCTTCGGGTGTGTGGTTTATTGTCTCTGGCGATTCTAGAGAGCCTGTTTGAAGACATTTAGGTGACATGGTCGTTCCATTCATTGAATTTGTTTTTTTTTTTTGTTCATATTTGCCTATATTGATGTTCCTTTGCTATGAACAGTAATCTTTGAAGGTCATTTTTGTTTTCGGTCACTCTCACGGCGTCATCAGCATAGCAAATAATCTTGAATTCTATGCATGCTTATTGGTATCATTTGTGTGTTCGTATCTATCATTTTGTCAAGTATCAGTATTCTCAAATCAGTTGGCCTAATTGAATGCCATGTATAACTGGGGCTATGGAAACCACTCTTACAGCCGCTATGGAAGCACTTTTGCACCTACTTCCGCTCCATTTACAGGTGTGGAAGGAAGGACTCCTTACTGCCCTTAGGCTACCCAAGACTCCAAACTCCAAACCAGGTGACTGGCAAGAACATTTAGAAATGCTGAAACAAATTTGCACAGAATTTCTGGTCAAAGTCTCTTTTGATGTGGTCATAGAAGACCGCCAAGGGACAAGAACCTGGATATGCAAACATCTGGTATAGCCTTGGGAAAGTCGCCAACCATAATGCAAGCTGAAACTCTTGCAATAGAAATGTGTGCTAGAGAGTGTCTACGAATAAACCTCAAAGGCACACAAATATACATCTTGACAGACAACCAGGCGGTGCTGAAGGCTCTACGGGGCTATAGTCTGAGAATGTCGTCAATTTCTTAAACAACTGGCTAAGGGTACTAAACTCACCCTTGCATAAGTGCCAGGGCATCAGGGACTTGCTGGTAATGAAATAGCCGATGACCTTGTGAGAACAGGTGCTATAGCTCCACTGTGTGGGCTAGCCAAGACCCACAGAAGGCAGGAAATCTGTTCGTGGGAATAGAGCAGAGAGATAGTTAGCTTTGCTAGAAAGATATCTTTTCTGGGATACCAATAGATGGAGGCTTAAGAACAATAGATCAACTATAATGGCCAAACGACCCCTATAATCTAATCTAACTTAATCAATGATTTGAAAATATCATTTTCTAATAAAAATTATACTGCCAAATTGCAGAAAACTACCCACTTTCAAACTTAGCATATTCGTTTCTACTCTTCTTCACTTAACAAATTTGTTTGAAAAATTGTGTATAGTTAATATCGTTATGTATGTGGTTTATTTATTCTAAATTTACGTTGGCAATCTTCCAGATAAAACTGTAGTGTCCTCACGAAAGGTCGGAAACTAGTCCAAGCAAAATAGACGTAAAAATATGAAAGATAGGAAAAAATTTGTTACTTTTGAATGTTTGTTTTTTCGAAAAATCAACATTTTTGAAATATTTGGAAAAAAACTGTTTTTATGACCATCTTATCACCCAATAATTGAGGAACTCTAATAATGTGTACACAAAAATCCAGCCTGTAACAAATTTTTCCTTGTTAGATCTTTCCCATACTAAATTGTGTATTATTTAAGAGAAATAGTAGGTTTAAAAATAATCTTATTATTAAAATCATCCTTAATAATATGAATTTAATTACAAATTTTGCCGTTTAGGGTGTATCTGGTAGTAAAATCAAAATAATCGGATGGATAGATGGACATCAACAATTCATCGATTTTACATTGATTATATCAAGGAATTGTTATCAAATTTTTGCTATACCAGTAACAACTGATAAATATTTGGCTGGTAATAAAATAATTCGTTATTGTTTAACTACAAAAAATAAAAAACTAAAAATCCAAGAATATACTTTTAACAATCCTAATATTTATTATACAAAAATTCGTACGACATTCCAAACAAATAAAAGAAGGATTTTCTATTGTTGTTCAATTAATGATAGAAATATTCATGGAATTGAAATCAAAAATAACGTAAGAAACAATAAATTAAGTTTAATTAGTTTTAATTTAAATAAATTATAGTCGACTATAGCTGAAGTTAAAGATAAAATACCAACAGGACACCAATTAAGAGGAATATGTTTGGAATTGATACAAAAATTTGCTTTAACTTGGTCTTTTGATGGTTTTCTTATTCTACGAGATTGTAATTTTGATAAAAATATCGGTTTGTGTCTACCACATCATCGTAATCATGGTGGAACTAGGAAGGCTTTAGTAGATCCATACAACAAATATCTATTATCACTTGGATTGGATAATAATTTAGTTTGTACTAAATTAGTAAATTATATAATCCATGAAGATGTTTATAATGAAAATTGTAATAATTTAAAATTAACAACATTTCTAAATGATAAAGATTCAACTGATAAATGTTGGATTGAAATTGAAGAATTAAAACGTTTAGAAATCGAACGTGAAATTTGTCAAATTGAACGAAAATCAATTTTTAACGAATTCAAGCATATTCAAAAGGAATTAATTCAATTATTTGAAATAAATCAACAAAACCCGATTAGTGAACAATTAGAAATTGAAGATTTCTTCTTAGATAGGAAACTATTGAAAGAGAAAAAGAATCATGCAAAAATCAAACAAAAATCACATGAAACTTATTTGAATCAATTAATTCTAAGAAATAATCAAATATCTGAATGGTTAATTAAAAATTGTTTAGATATAATGGCTGTACCGTCACGTAAAATTTTGGCAATTTTCCATGGTAGTGAAGTTGAAAATTTTGGAATTCTAAAAAGTGAATTGTTAGCACTAGAAAATTTGGAATATTTGAAAGAATTGAAAGATCTCGAAACAAGTTTGAATACCGAACCATTTCAACGATGGTTATCAAAATTTTTATTTGTTTTTCAATCAATTAATAACAATTTTTTTTAATTTTAGTGTTAATATGAATTTGGAAACTCTTGATGATAAAATTGCTTTGTATGGTAGTGAAATTCAACAATATCTCGATAATTTAGCAAATCATAAAAATCAATTAAATCTACAAAATTATTATCAAATTTATCAAGAAGAACAATTATCGAAGATGAATTTTATGCAATTAAAAGATAATTTTAATAAAGAATTTGATAAATTAATGTTAATGAAAATAAAACATGTTGATCATATTAAAGAACAAAATCAACGTTTAAGACAGATTATTTCTGAAATTAATTATCTTGAAACAAATAAAATTGATGTTTATATTGCTGATCCTGTAATAACAGAATCAGAAAATCCTGAAACTGTTAAAATTGTTACAGATGATGAAATTTCAATTGAAGCACGTATTTCATATAATAATCGAATTGATGAAGAAATACAAATTATTGAAACTGAAAAGATTCAATTAGATGATGATTTTTATGATGAAGCTATCAAAACAACAATGGAAAATGCTGTAGAAACACGATGGGAAAATGGATTAAACAACAGTATGTCAGAAACTGATTTTGTTGTAAGTTATTCCCAAAAGTCTCTATTGTCGTTGAAAACTTATCGTTTTATTGATTTTTTAGACAGATGAACCATCAAATGAACAAAACGTTGAGGATTCAAAAGCTTTACAAGAATATGAAGAGAACATGAGACTTGTAAACAATGAACGTAAACATTATCGACATATGTTGAAGACTGAATTTACAAAAATTCAAATTAACATTGAAGAGAATATTAATAAATTTAACAATAAATTAAAAAATCTGTATTTATCAAGTTTAAAATTGAAATCAATTCAAGTACAAGAAAATTTAAAATTTTATGGTTTGAAATATAATTTTAAACAATTAACAAATCATAGAAATCATAAAGAACAAAAATTAATCCCACAAATTAATGATTTAAAAACAACAATAAAAAATTTAGAATTGTTTATAATAGATTATCAAGAAATTATTGAAAATGATTGTAAACAAACTATTAAAGATTTACAAAATCGTGAGAAATTGATTCAGGAAGCTTTCAAAAAAGATATGGAAGAATATTCAAATGTTGTCCAGGAGCACGCTCTCAGAATTTACAAGTTTGATAATATAAAATTAATTAATTATTTAATTTAATTATTGATTTTATTACTCTATTATAGGAAACGTAGTAGATTAGGAATGAGTAAATTGATTTCATCTACTGTTCTTAATCAATTAGCTAAAAGTGTTGTGTCGCGTGAGATTCTATTAACATTGAATCAAGATTGTATTGAATTCTTGAATAGTTTGGATCATTTAGATGTATTTGCTGGGAAAACACATGGAATTAATGAGAGTATCTTCAATTTAATTTGTAAACATCGTCGACAAAGAATTGCATATGAATTAAACGTAATTTTATATACAGAACAGAGCACAAATCTGTATACATCGGGGGAAAAAATCAAGCACTAGCCGGCTTTACACGGACGCTCTTAACCGCGCGCCTGAGGAAGGGGTGAAAATGAACATGCTAGTCAGATACGCCAAAGCACACATAATCCCGCACGTCGAAATGTTGCATTGCCTTCACACAGACACTCTTGGGCGCGCGATTGAACGTGAACGTCCTAAATCACGCGGTTAAGAGCGTCAGTGTAAAGCCTACTATTGATCAGTCTTACTACTTCCACATAAGTTAAAGGTATAAAGATATAAAGAAATTTTGAATTTTGGGGATACCGGTTCTAGGCCACTTTTCGGGGAAAACTTTTGAATTTTTGGTGGAGGGGCAGGGAGAGGAGTGGTGCGCATGCGATTGTTGTTGTTGATATGGTCGTGTTCGTTGCAGAGATATGGAGGTAGGGAGAATACGCTTCAACCTGCGCAAACAAGCTAAAATTGAAGGTCGCCATTTTGCCGGTTATTAATGAATAATTCTATTGGGATTTGCAGCCCAGCCATACGCACCCTGGTGGTGGTTTTGAGAAACAGTTCAAAGTACATATACTTCGATACAGTAACTGGCAAAATGGCTGCCCCCATGCCGTTCCATCGATTTTGGATGCGCAGTGGTCGAAGCGTATTCTCCCTACCTCCATATCTCTGGTTCGTTGTCGTCTTTGATAGTGCGACATGTGCCTTGGAGACTTACAGTGCATGCGTATATCATTAGAAATTCAGAAATTCGTCAAATTTAATGATGTGCACATGTGCAGTAGTAGGTCTCCAAGGTGCATGTCTCACTATTAAAGACGACAACGAATACTGCCGATGTTGGCAAAGGGAAATACGGTTTGAGTAAACCAGAAATTCGAAAATTTTCCCCGAGAAGTGGCCCAGAACCGGTATCTCCTGGCGGATCCGCCAAAATTCAAAAGTAGATTAGGATCAGCATCATACTAACTACTCCTATCGTACACATGTCTATGAGTGGATGTTAATAACCAACATTCCACACCTTCTGACCGACCATTTTCTCGTGTCATCATCATCATCATTCATTTCTGGACGTACGCCTCCACTTATTATTCCCACTGAGCAGTTTCCTGTAGCTTTCTCAATCTCCTTTTCCTATCTTGTCACTTTTTCCCTCCATCTACCGTCTTTCCTAATCAGGTATTCTGTCCACTGCTTCTACAAGATTACCATTCGCTCAGCGATTTCTTCTAATCTGATCTTGTTTTCTTATCTAAATTGTTTTTGTTTCTGGATAATGCGATAAATTTGATTTAAATACACTTCTCAGATACTTGAATGTTATTCAGAGCAATGTGATTCTTTGATTTCGTGATTTCGGCTTGTAGCAATTGCAAAAATGAACACAATGCGTGTTGACAGACTCATGGCATCAAAGCGAAATTTGTTGCGTGGTTGTAAACCAACGATGAATTTTTTCTAAGAGTATAAATGTACGCTAATCATGATGGCTACTAAAAAGACGATATTTTATGATAAATTAAGGGAATTGAAGGGGAGCACAACGAGCGTTGTGGCATTTCCTCATTACCAAAACGCGTAGTGGTCAAATCTTAAAAGAACCACGACACAAATATCGCTTTGTGACCATTATAAGTTTGCCAACAGTCGTTATGTTTGTTTTTGCAAGTGCCAGAGCCCAAAATTTACATTGTGGATGAACTTGAGAAGCTCTAACGCGTTGTGGTCTTTTTTTCTCTCAGTGAACGTTTTCGGTCTTTAAGCCTTACATATACACTTTAATTGTTGAATTTCCCCACATGTTTCTGATAGGTTATTATGGTCTATTCTGCTTTATTCTAGTGCCCATATTTCGGAGTTATAGTATCCTATCTTACTTTAACTCATTTGAAAAACCTAAGACTGATTAATTCTTGTTTTCACTGATACGCTTAGATTTGTGCTCTTTGCGGTATAATTTTTACATATTTAACATATTTTTTTGGAATTTTTCTAGTGGAAAGCTGCCCAAATTAATCTTACAATAACTCAAAGTACTCTAAATCAATTACAAAAAGAATTAATTGCAAGTAATGAATTATTAATGAAATTAGAAAATGATTTATTAGAATCGAATAAGAATTATTTACGAAAAAAATTAAACACCCAAATTCAACTAATAATACCATTAGGTTTAGTTGAATTACAACTAACAGGTGTTATAAATGATTTTAATGATGCTATATTGATTAAACGTAAAGATATTGAAAATATTAATGAAATTATCAAAAAATTTGGTAATAAGAAATTGAAACAATTAGAATTGGGTATGTTATTTGATCAGAAAGTATTAATTGCTGAATGGCAACATGAATATATGAAGATGACAATTGAAGATTTCTTAGAAAAAATCAAAGATATTAAATCAATAAGAATGACAAGAATTATACAAAATTATTTAGAAAATAAACATAATTCTATGATGATGTTAACAATAGAGAATGAAATGAAATTAATTAAAATTACCTATGCGAATTTAATTAAACAACAACAAGATAATGTGAAAAATTTACAAAAACAGATTAAATTATTTAAAGATAAGAATAAGAAATTGGATAAACAAATTGCTGAAATTAATATTGATGTTTGTGAATATAATTTACAAAAAGATCATCAATTGGAAATTAAAGAAAAAGAAATAATACAATCTAGAATGATGTTGTTTATAAAACGATCAAATTTAGCTAATTTAATTCAACAGAATCATAACGAAATTTTAATACTTCAAACTGAATTAGAATTAAAAAGACTTGGAACTTATCCTACACTCAAATACAAGCTTATTCAATAATTGTTTAAAATTGTTTCAATTTTTAAGGCGGAGGTAATGCCTGAATATTTTTCGAATTCTTTGATTAAATTTGTAATTTAAAACAAACAATTACACTTCTTCCAAATTTAAAGATTTTGCAGTTTTATTTACAATTGATAAGCTGATAAGTTAATGGAACGATAAGAATATGTAAGTTTAAGATTTGCAATAAATCGTGCAAAGTACATATTAACTGTAACACTTTATTCGGTTTCAACAAATGATAATATTTTTAGCAGGAGTTTGAGTTCTGCTTCAATATTACCAATATCACAACCATAACGTTCTAAAATAGACACTTTTATAGCGCAATGAACTGGTCCACTCTCAGCCAATCATCTTTTAACACAAAATGTTCGCAAGCACAGATTTCTTGCTTACCGTAGTCCGTTGTTCTGTACAAATCACCGGAGCCCGGGGTGTTCTGGTGCCTGGAATGGGCCCCGACGTCTTTGTAATTATAATGAAACGTCATTTGTTGGGGTCCGGGGAAGAATTGTACTAGGATCCAGTCTCGTTCTTGGCGACCCTAGCAAGTAGCTTTCTGAGTCTAGAGTTGTCTTGTTCACTTTTAGTTCTGAATGTTTTGAAGCTTCAGCAAACTCGGGTTTTGAACGCATTTTTTGTATATTTCCAATTGTAGAATCAATTCTTATTGAATAGGCAAGATGTGGATCCAGAGCCGGAACTAGAGCGTGGCATCCGCTATGTACGCAAAAAGAAGACTCTCGACGATTCTTGTCAAAATGTGGACAATGTGGGAATGGAAAGCAGCAATTATCTTAGTAAGCCATACTACACGTATTGATTCTAACAATAAGTGACACGGATTTTGCCGTTTGCGCATAAAATACTAAAATTTGAGTAAGAAAATGGGGTTGAAGCTCAAAATCACTTTTTTTCCAAATATTTCCAACGAGTATCTTTTTGTGGATGAGGCTATATAGTCCAATAAAAACAGAATTTTGCAGAGTAACACTATGAAGAAAGTCTGACGAAGCTGGATTTTTGAAGATACCTCTTGCAATACCACCAGTTTCGTGAAGCCAACCAAATTGTACGGTCTAAGGCTTACCTTTTTTTCTTTGATGTCCTAATGATATCCTAAAAAGTACCCTTGATTTTAATTGTGGGTTTTTCCCTATCAATTGTAGCCCATAAAATTCTCTACAAAAGAAGTTCTCATATTTTTCTTTGTACTACTAATTGTTTTTGAGTAAAACGCGCGGTAATGGACGTCTATAGTTAGTAAAAAACACGTAGGTACTCGTTCCTACATTATTACGGGGTTAGAGTATGGTAGAGTACTAATTGTGCTTTTTTTATGTGATGTCCACAGTGGACCTAATCCACATTGCAACGTTTCAAACAAGCCTAAGGCTAAACGCATAGTGAAGCGGTGAGCAAAGCAGCGATGAAAGCGGAGAACAAAGCGGCGAAAATAAACAAATGCATTCATGTTGAACCACGTATAGTGGAGCGACGAGCAACGATGCAACAGTGCTGTGATACTCGAGCAAAGCAACGATTTCAAACAATTTTGAATTCTCTGCTATCATCGCTGTTCAAATCGTTGCTTAAAATGGAAATTTAGGCATTCATAAGTAGTGTTTTCAATAAAAAAACCCTCTGTGGGACTGAAAAACAGTCATTCAAGCAAAAATCCTGAGACTGGTCGATTTTCGTTTTGAGGGGGGGACACATTTCAACCAACTTAGGAATCTTAAATAGCAAGGGGGGTCAAGTAGCCCCTCATCTGAAAGGTATTTTAATTCTCTATATGGTGGTATAAATTGTTTTCGGATTTTTTAAATATTTTTGTAGAAATGTTGATTGTACTTAGGTAACTACAACACATATCCATGATCGCTGCACGATTTTATACGCCTGACTATGTGTTGGCAAATTTTTATCAACGCTACATTCGATCGCCGCTTTCATCGCTGCTTTGCTCGCCGCCTCACTATGTGTTCAGCCTAAGATGACGCTAATGTCTTATCATAAAATTTTTGAATGGTCGCTTTTCAGTAGAAGCTATTAGTGACGACTTAAAAACAAATACAGCCGATTTAGTGCTTAAATATCAGGAAGATCTAGAATTATAGATTCTAGATTTATAAACATTTTTGTTTCTTTTAAAAAATTTATATCTTGCCATGCACGGACGCAAAGTATTTTTTGTCTGCGTCAAATTTTTGAAAAGAAACGAAAGAAAATTCGACATCAGATTCGGATTTAGAACTGCACGGTATGGTTCATTATTCACCCCAGGGAGGATCCATATCTGTGTGTCGCACTGGGGCAGCTGGAGGGCTATGGAATCTTTAGTTACAGGAGATGACCGACTTCACTGAGCTGTGACATATGGAGAATCAATAGTTTATACAAATTGAGACAGTTCATCTAGGAACATAGCAGAAACTACAAGAATCAAGACAGTCTTATAGCCTTCGTCTTGGTTGCAAAGAGATAACTGGTGGAATCTTTGTAATATTATCCATTCTCAAGACTGTCCTATATTGCTAGATAAAATGTGTCAGGCTATATGTATAATCTTTTCGAAAGAACTCTATCTAGTTAAGTCTGTAGTTAAAGGGGGCGACCGCCTTCGCTATGGTACATGAGCAGCCAAATATCTACGGTGTAGGATCGCCGCTGATATCAAAGAAGCTGTAATCAATTTTCTTCTCTTCATAAATGCAATATAAGTATAAATATCACACGCTATTAATTGTATTAACAGCCAGTCGGCCAGTGGGGCAAAAGCGGTCTTCAGCCCACCCAAACCTCACTGTAGCACCGTCCCTGATTTGGCATAATAAAAACATCCGTTATTATTATTATTATTATTACAAGACAATGTTTATTATTCAATTGTTAAATTGATACAAAAAACGATGGACAAAAAAATAATACTTAATTTATATTGGTTTAATTTTGAAATGAAGTCCAATCAATGAGAAAACTAAACATTTCAAATCTTGTACTAAATAATAGAAACATCTTAATCCTTCTGGATCTTTTGATTGGCTAACATCAACTAATGAACCAGTTTTTGATGTTGTAAACGATATATGTTCATCATTAATAACAATTTCCAATTCTTGTCTACCAATACGATCTGGTGGTGGCCATAATGAATCATCTTCTTGCATTATTTCCGAATCAACAATAATACGTTTTAATTCTTCCATAACACATTGATGTACATAGACTTCTTTACGTATCATTGTATCATTTTTATAATTTGAATTGTTTGCATAACGTAATTTACCATCTGGACGAAATTCAAATTCTAAAAATTCATGACCAAATTTACCTTTATGGCCGACATAATAACGTATATAGAAATCGGCCGACATTGCTAAAATTTAACAATTAATCAATTAACTCAATAATTATTTAATTAGTTATTATTGCTTACATACAAAATGCTGCAGGAATTGATGAAAACTTTGCAAAAATATAAAAAAGTAAGCGTCACAACAACCGTTCTAGCCTACTAATTTTTAGGTTAAGTTGACATGACAATGGCGACTCTGGTTTGCCTAATTGTAGCCTTATATAGAATTAAATCAATATTATTGTTTCTTATCATTTAAACCAAAAATTATCAATACAACAACTATTTTATACCTTTATAACTTTAAACGCTTTCTTTTACAGGAAAATAATTCCAATGATATAAGAAATAATATATTATTCTTATTAGAAGCTACAAATAGCTATCCGATGTCAAGCTTTATCCAATGTGACCAACTTAAAACTAGTAACAAAATTTTAGGACTTCATTTTCACTAAATTCTTCCCTAAATTATTCAGCGGGAAATTCAAAAACATGTCCAATCTTATTCGTTACTTTGATAGCAATTCAACAAAGTTGTACTCTTTTTTTTTAGCTCATTATTACAGAATATTGTACAACATTACCTACAGACTGTCCAATATTTCTATATTGCACAATAAATATCAAACTGATTTTGATCCGCTCAATATATTGTACAACACTTCAATATCATTTACAGACTGTCAATAATATTGCACAATTCGAAATGTTGTACAATATTATTGATAGTCTGTGGGTCACATTACGAGTACTTATCCTGTCATTGAAATATGTCTCTCCTTTGCTAAGAAAATAAGGAAATACGGCAACCGTGCTCGACGACGTCGTTATGTCATCTGACTGGCTTAATTCTAACCTAACTTTTTTTTCGTAAACAACATTTTGTTATGATTTTGTACGTGTTTATTTAAATTTCAATATGGATTTAGAAAATTCGTATTTTAATTGCCTTTCAAATGAAATCCTAATTAAAATACTTGAGAATTTAGATACATACGATTTATTACAATTTTGTGTTGCATATAATACTGATGATTTCCTTAATGTTAATACATTAGTTAGGTAGATATAGATACCTCTTATAAAATTAGATTAATTTCAAAATAAATGAATGCTAATATCATAATATTAATGTTTTTCAAATTTCAGAAACATCAATCTTAGTAGAAAATATCAATTAAACAATTTAAAACCGATTATAAATAAAGTAAATTCGGATTATATTACAACATTAAATATAAATGGTTTATATTGGATAAATGCGAATGATTTGAGACGATTTCTAAGTAAATTAATCAATTTAGAAACTCTTTTGGCCATCGATACAACACTAAGTTTGAAACAAAATGATTTAAATATTTATAGCACATTAAAAGTTTGTTTGTCATATTTCAAACAAACTCTAAACAATTCATATTTGCTATAATTTTATGTTTTAGATTAAAAGACTTGCAATTAATGTTACAAAAGATGTTATTATGACTAGTAAAACATGTTTACCAACAATAGAAAGATTATTTATTAAATTCTTCATTGATACAAGATCATTTTTTTGTCATCGATTATTTCCTTCATTAAAAGTTTTATGGGTTTGATAAATTGTTGATTAGAGCCCGCACACATTATTCAGGGACGCATCTACATATTCAAACGCTTGCATATGATCGTTTCTATGTATTTTATATGCCGCCCATCACCACTGTACAATATTTAGGGTGACCATATTTCTTTGAAACAAACAGGATAATATTGGCTAATATTGTTAAATTCATACAAAGTTTTTCATTTTGTAATTGCTTTCTTTAATATAGCACACTGTAGATTGGGTGTTTCATTAAAACGACAGGACGGTCAGGAAATATGAAAAAAATGGTACGTTTGGTCACCCTCAGGGCCGGCGCTAGGATTTATGCTGCCCTGGGCAAGAAATAAATGGATGTTTAGACTAAGTCTTAGGCCTATAAACCTTTTTAACACCTACACATTAGCTAAATAGATTAAAAAAAAACCCGAAAGTTTATAAATTAAGATTATATTCCACAATTTCTGCATAAATCTTTGTCAGAAATTTTGCCGCCCCTGCCGTCTCTTATCGTTTGCTGCCCGATTTGCCCATACGGTAGCGCCGGCCTTGGTCACCCTAACTATACTTTATAGAAAATGCATAGAAGCAACCACATGCGGATTTTTAAAATAATGCTCAAATCACCATTTGAGCACTATGGGCGCCCATGTCGTTTCTTTATTATAGCCCGAGTGTCATGTTTGAGTATCCTTTCACGTACCTGATCATTAGACAGTCTTACGATGAAATTTGGAAACGCTAAAATCAGAGAAGCTGCACAAGTCGTTTTTTAATTCGAAAATGGCTAATCAACTCTGTCATAATGTGCGCGGGCTTTTAATAAATCATATTATGATGTGTTTCTTTTTTGAAAATATTTATAATTTCAGCTTGAAGATGCAGAACATGTTTACAATGGATGTTGGGAAAATGCCAATGTTGAAAAGTTCTTTTATAAATCAAATCCGTTTTATTTTAGATCTTATCAAAAATATCAATATTTAACACATCGAGCACATCAACCGAATACTCTATGGTTTGGTAAGTTTTAATTATGAAATTATAAAAAAAAAAGATCTTCAATTAATTGATGATAAAATAACAAAAACTAGATGATGTTAATTTACAAGAAAACACTGAAAATTCGTGGCCAGAAGAATGGCAAATACTTCAACATTTACGTGCCGATTATCCGTATCCATATAACATACTTTATGTAATTATTCTAGAATACTTTAAATTTATTTTTATTTTTTTTTCAATAAAATTATCTAAATTTAAGGCTTTAAAAGAGAAAAACATCAATGATATATTGTTAGATGAATTAAATTTCCATCATAAAATCAATTTTTGTGTATCACGATATTGTGATGCTGTAAAAAAAATTCTATCATCAACTTATACAAAATATTTAAAGAAATTATCAATTGATACATGTGTTTTACAATGTGATTGTTGTTGTGTGAAACAATCGTCATCTGAGGAGGAGGTTGTTTTTAAAAAACGTCGTCTCGGTTTGAGTGATGAATCCTGTCCATTACTAGAAAAACATCTCCTGTACAATTTGAAATATTTACAAGTTTTGGAAATATATTTATGTAGAAGGTAGAGTATTGTTTGATTGTTTCACATAATAATAATTTCATTATTTTAATTTTTGTAGAATATTACCACGTAATCCAAATCATTTTTTTTCAATCATATCCCATTTGGAACATCTTAATCATTTAGCTGTTGAGATACCAGTTGGTGTTAATGGAAAATTTTTTATCAATGTAAACTAAACTTGCTGGAATTTACCGTAAATCCCGGCGTACAAGTCGACCTGTCGCATTCTTGGACAATGCTTGCTTTGAAATTTCTTGAACATTGTCTAGCAGTTGCCAGAGTTCCGGCTTGCATTATGATTGGCTATAATTAGGTCTATATCTTCATATACCAGTCCCATTGTTCATTTTAGGTCCATCCGTGTACCAGATGAAAGATTTTCAATCTTACAGCTTCTACAATTTCTAAGTTAAATTCTCTCGACATGATATCCGATAGTTTGACCAGAAATTCTATGCGTCTTTTCTTCAAAATTTCTAGATACCCTTGCTAGTCTCCTGGTTTCGAAATTACCGACTGGGGCAGCCTCAGAACAGCAAGGAGTCATTCGTCGCGCATCTGTAAATGGATCGAAGGTAGATCCAAGAGTACTTACTCTCATAGTGGCTGTAGGAATGGTTCCCAGACACATTAATCGCTCTAGTTTCTGCAACGTATTTTGCATAGTCGTTTGTCGGTCTCAAAAACTCGACTTGTACGCCGGGATTTGAGGTATTATTCTAGTTTTTTGTAGTTTTTATTTTTTGATTTTAGGTGTTGAATGATTGTCGACAATTAAAAATATTAAAAATTGCATCTGAACAACATAATGAAGTGTTAAATATAAATTTATTTAAGGCTTTATCGAATACGAATAATAATTTGAAAGATTTCAAATTTGAGAATCGTCATATTCCGATTTTTAGACTTTTAAACGTTTTCTGTGATATAGAAATGCCAAAATTGGAACGTATCACATTATTATGTGATGAAATTGATGAATATGATTTGAACGTTTTAGAAAAATTTCTACAACATAATTCACAATTAATTTTTCTTTATTTTCATTTTACTAAATGTCCATTAAAGATTTATAAATTAATAAATGGGATATTAACAAAATTTAGAAAACAACATCCAGCTAAACATTTCGTTATTATCAAACCATCAATTGCAGATGAACAAAACTATAATATACCGCATATTCACTATCAGGAAATGGTAATATGTCGGAGTATAGTTTCATGTCCGAATGCTTATGAGGAATTTGAAAATTTCTAAAAATTTATTGTTAGTCGATCTATAAAATAATAAATCGTTTACATTTGTTTTAATGCCTTTAATTTCAATGGATTGTGATTGAAAAATCACGGTCACCACCTATAATTCAACTAAAACTGCGATTTCCTGTTGTGGTTCGCAAGCACTGGTCGCTCTCGTTCACCAGTCAATTACATTCAGTCAGGGTACCTAGAAAAGTAAGTAAGTAATTAAGGTTTTTAAGATATTTCCAAGAAAAGATTCAAAAATATACATTTCATAGTTTTAAAAATTTTTTTTCTCAGCAAAATAATGATGAATTCAATGGCTATACTAGATTAGATTAGATTAGATTGTAGGGGTCGTTTGTCTATTATAGCCTTCATGGACTGCGACCACAGCTGATCTATTATTCTTAATCCTCCATCTATTGATATCCTAGGAAAGATATCTTTTTAGCATAACTATCTATTTCTCTAGGAGACTTCTTTGCCACTTCAGCAGATGATAAAGCCATACTGCCTAGGTTGGGGAGTCTTATGTGGACCAGGGCGTCACATTTGCATAGTATGTGTTCGGGGGTTTTGTTGTCCGATCAACACAATCTAAATCTCTCACTGTCTACTATGCCCACCCAACGCATATGGCTGAGCTATATGCAATGGGGATGACAACAACAGAATTCTCTTCTTTGTTCGCAGGTACTGGTGGAATCCTCAACATAGTATCGGATTCCAAGGCGGCTTTAGACATGATTTGTTTCAGGAAGGGCAGGACAGGACATAGAGGCAACGGGAACCAGAGTTAGGCTGTGGTGGACACAGGATAACAACGAGGGCATGGCAGAGGCAGATCGTCTTGCAAAGCTGGCAAGACAGCAAGAAGAGCGCCCGGGTTTTGAGGCACCATCAACCAGGAGGATGCTCGGGGCACTAGCGAAGAGGAACGCGAACGAGATTTGGCAAAGAGAGTGGGACACCGGCAACAAAGGCCGGTGGACACATGAAGTTACACCAAACGTGTCCGAATGGTGGACCGGCTACAGTCCCAAGGCTGTATGCTTGCTTACTGGACACGGACCGTTCAGGTTTTATTTCAGGAGATTGAACCTCAAGGAAGGCACGGAAGCGTGCATCTGCTGGGGATCTCAGGACACTGCCGAGCACGCTTTTGGCGACTGCCCAGCTCCAGCCAGGATGGAGGCTTTGAAGAACTTCTGGAAGAGGCACCGCGAGATAGGCGGATCAGAACTATTTGAATTTTCTAGATCCACCAAGGAGGCGGAAATATGGAACGTGAACGAGCTTGTCACACAGCTGTTGCTAGAAGAGGAAGAGGAATGCATCAGCTGTGGGGAAGAAGACGAAGAAAAAGAAGAAGAAGAACACAAATAATCTTTGTTATTATTAATTTTCTTATTTCTTCTACATCCAGGAGGGGGAGGGGGAGAGACAGGCGAAGGTTTCTCCGCTAATTTTTAGGAGTGCGGCACTGGGATGGGTTCCCTTGGTTGTTGGGTATCGAGGGGGGAGATTAGGCACCCAATGCCGAAAGGTGGGAGGGCAGGGGGGCTATGCCTCCCAATTTCATCATGTCTACTATGCCCAAATTTTTGAAATGGTATCTCACTGGGCAGTGTCCAACTACGAGCCTCGTTAGCAGTCTTGGTTTGTTCCGACTTAGGTCGAGAAGCTTTCTAGCATTCTGGGGCAAATAGTCAATAAACGTTTTTGCCTATCGCATTCCTGGACATTTACTCCAGTGGAGCATTTTTTGCTGCATTCCCACGCACAGTTTTCCTGCCTTCTGTGGGTCTTGGCTAGCCCACAGAATGGCTCCGGATCTATAAGTGGAGCCATAGCACTTGTTCTCTCGCTAGGCCATATAGGCTATTTCGTTATCGGAAAATCCATGCGGCACCCATGCAAAGGTAAGTTTGTTGCATTTAGCCAGAGTTCGTATCAAGTTAGACCTACATTGCTAGGTTTTTGTATATATAATCTTTGCAACTGTCCTTTGATGAAAAGTGAATTGCAATATAGTCATTATTGCTTTTAATTGATTGCCGAATTGTCGGATATTTAGGGGTACAAAAGAGATATGTACCTTATAGCCGCATGGGGAGATCGCCCAATGTGTATAGGTGTAAAGATTACAAACTATATCAATTATATTATTATTAAATAAATTATAAATCATAATATAAAATTATAATGAAATAAATGCATGTCAATTCATTATAATTTAGTTAGTTATCGGATGTAATGTTTACATGTTTCGATAAATAATTCAAGTGAAGAGCAGGAAATACGATAAATATATTTTATTTTATTTTATTTTATTTTATTTTGTCATAGATATTATAACAGTGGAGGTTTTTCTCGTTTTATTTTATGTGAATTTGTGAAATTTATAAAAATGGCACTTTAATTAATATTTCTACTTACGGCAATTTTCAATATTAATATCGATTTATTGTAGTCACTTTGAATGTTTATATTTCACAGCTCTCATATTTGATCCGTATGGATCGTTGCAGACATGTACAGACCCTTGGCATCAGTATAATTTCGATCATCCTTATTTCAAAATACTTTGTGAAGATTTTGTGATTGACGATATTGAACCTTCTTTTTATTCGGGTTACGACAGACATATAGAAATTATAAATTCGAATTTAACTGAAATAAAACCACATATGTTCCAATCATAGGAGCAATTTATGAAACTTAACATCACATCATCTAATATACAAACAATTCATAATGAAACATTTTATGGTTTAGATTTGTACGACCTATATCTTTGGAATAACACAATTATACATGTTGATAAGAACTCTTTCAGTGGATTAGAACCATTGAATACATTAGACTTGAGTTATAATAGAATTTCAAAAAGCGAAAATGGTACATTCAATGGCTTGAGTAAATTACAACATTTACATTTGGACAATAACAACATTACTTTTCCTAAACAACGTATTTTTGTCGCCTCAAATTTACTTCAATGGTTAGATTTAAGTCATAATAGCATTTTTTATATCGAAAAAGACACATTTTATGGATTAAATAGCTTGAATTTGTTATATTTGTGAAACAATAGAATTATGGCTATTGATACAACTACTTTTAGTAGTTCAAACAAACTAGCAGAGTTAGATTTACGTTATAATAACATTTCGAGAATTGAGAAAGGTGCTTTCATTGGTTTAATAAATTTACGTATATTATCCTTAATAAATAATAAAATTGGAAATATTTCAACGGACACTTTCAATAGTT